>OLKM01000377.1:182500-202500 GCA_900291075.1 Melanogrammus aeglefinus | reverse complement strand
GGGTGCGCGCTCCTGTGTGACTCAACAGGTAAGGCATTGATTGACTTTAATAGTTCTACAAAAAAATATCAATATATTTGCTTATGAGAGAAAAATTGTATATATTTAGTCAATGTATCGATTATGTACTTCTTCAATGCGAACTACAATATAGTCAATGCAACCAATAGTATTGGATGCTATACATACAGTCAATATAAATGTGTGATTTGTGTGCGTGCGTGCGTGCGTGCGTGTGTGTGTGTGTGCAGGAGATGATGCCCATGCAGTACATCTACACCATGGCCCTGGAGCAAGACATAAAGAACAGCCTGGCCTCCAGACAGACCTCAGAACTCATACTTCAGCGCTGTTACCAAGTACTTAACATGCACACACACACACACACACACACACACACACACACACACACACACACACACACACACACACACACACACACACACACACACACACACACACACACACACACACACACACACACACACACACATACACACACATACAGTACCTTGAAAAATATTTTCTTTGAATGGGAAAATACATATGCTCAATCCAATATCCAATATCTTTCTCTCTCTCTCTCTCTCTCTCTCTCTCTCTCTCTCTCTCTCTCTCTCTCTCTTCTCTCTCTTCTCTCTCTCTCTCTCTCTCTCTCTCTCTCTCTCTCTCTCTCTCTCTCTCTCTCTCTCTCTCTCTCTCTCTCTCTCTCTCTCTCTCTCTCTCTCTCTCTCTCTCTCCTCTCTCCTGAAGGCCTTGGCTGCTAAAAAGAATGAGATTGACAAATGGCGCAGGGAGTTTAAGGAGCAGTGGGCCAAGGAGCAGAAGAGGATGGTAAGAATGGAGGGGGTCGTCTCCCCAGGCTGACTGATTAATCTCCACATCTAGCTAGAGATCCACATTCAAGTGTCCAAATCAATCAGAATGATTATTTTGGTCGCGTATTTTTTTTCCTTTGACCAGTACAGTGTATTCTACTATATATTTGAAATGCTATAAATTTGAGGGATGTTGTTGTTTTCTATTCTGTTGCTCACCACTAACGGAACATATTTACCTCAACAAAACGCAATTTTGCAAAAGAAATGTATTTGGATTTTCCATCAACCTCATATGGTATCGTAACCCTTCAATGAAGGGCATTCATTGACCAATGGCTGACATCCAAAGACCAACTTAAAGTAGATCAAGTACAAACCGGCCTGTGCCAGCCCTAAACCTATCCCCCATCTCTGCGCCTCCATGTTGACACAGCAGCTGTTGAAAAGAAAACGGTGTTAAAACTCCACTGGATGTCCTTTCATATTCTCCATCTCCTGCTGTGTGTGTGTGTGTGTGTGTGTGTGTGCGTGCGCGTGCGCGTCGTGTGCGTGTGTGTGTGTGTGTGTGTGTGTGTGTGTGTGTGTGTGTGTGTGTGTGTGTGTGTGTGTGTGTGTGTGTGTGTGTGTGTGTGTGTGTGTGTGTGTGTGTGTGTGCGTATTGTGTGTGTGGGTGTGCTACTTCAGAACGAGGCGGTGGCGGCGTTGAAGAAGGCGCGGCAGCAGTACCTACAACGCTGTGAGGAGCTGGAGAAGGCCAAGGCCGGCTCGGCCAAGGCCAGCGACGACACCTCTGGCTACAAGACCCTGGACAAGAGGCGCAAGTCCAAGGAGGAGGCCAGCTGCAGGGTGAGGCTGGACTTAAAATACCCAGGGGACAACTGGTTCTGAAACGGGTTAGTTGATAATGGCACCAAGTGTTTGTTCATATTCACTCGAGAGATTGGTGAGTTTTATAGTTGAGTTGATAGGGTTGTAATCTTTTTTCACCATAATTCATTGGGTCATTAGTAGCCAAAGAGATCGATAACCTGTGACATGATCCAAATTGGAAGCGTAAAATAACAAGCACGGCAATATGATTCATGCATTTTACGACAATATTCAGATTTTTACTGAGGGTGATATATTTTGTAAAATAGATGCGTATTATCTTTCAAGAAAGGCAGTTCCCTGTTCAATTGATATTAAAGTTTTAATATTCTGTTATATTCTGTCACACCCTCTCTCTCTCTCTCTCTCTCTCTCTCTCTCTCTCTCTCTCTCTCTCTCTCTCTCTCTCTCTTCTCTCTCTCTCTCTCTCTTCTCTCTCTCTCTCTCTCTCTCTCTCTCTCTCTCTCTCTCTCTCTCTCTCTCTCTCTCTCTCTCTCTCTCTCTCTCTCTCTCTCTCTCTCTCTCTCTCTCTCTCTCTCTCTCTCTCTGTCTCCCTTCTCTCTCGCCCAGGTGACAGAGACTGAGAGCCACTACAGACAGTGTGTGAATGACGCCAGAATCCAACAGGATGAACTGGCGAAGGTCAAAGAGAGAATAATCACTCACGTGCGCAAACTCATCTGTCAAGGAGACAACGTGCTCAAGGAGGTTAGCATCAAATAGCTTCCTATGCTGGTGCGATATACTAGTGGTTTATACTAGTGCCTTATGTACAGGGAGACTCCGTTCAGGGTGTTGATACAAGCCCCTACTGTTTCCTAGTATGTACGTTTTAGAGATTGTATTGTATAGTGTCTGTAACCATAGGATGGACGAATTTAAAGTGTGAAATAAGTGGCACAGTGCTACAGTGGCTGCCGTGTGGGCAAATCACTTCCTGTTCCTAGTAAAAGTAAAAATCATTGAACTTTACGAGACGCCATGATTTCAAAGCAACACACATTTCATGCATACATTTTAATACACCATATGCAACATACAATCAACATAAATTCGACATACTTTAAAATACATGTTATCCAGAAGAAGGGAGGGGTCTGATCTTCAGACATCAGAGACAGCATCTCGCTCCAAAAACGGCCAAGGTTGCTGGCATCCGGGATCAAAGCCGGGCACCTTTTGTCCGGTGGTCCTATACACCCTATAAAGCTACCGCACTGGCCTGCCCCCCCCCACCCCCCTTTACACCCCGACCCCGCCCCCTTGCGTCACCAGGCGACGGTCAACATGTTCTACTACCAGCGGAAGCAGACGGAGTCCGTCCCGCTGGGCTACCACAACCTGGAGCTCACCTGCCGGCCCCTGCAGCCCGGGGAGCCCTACCTCCTGCACATCCTTAGCCGGCGGCGGTGCGACCAGCCCCCACTCAGCTTCTGCTTCCAGGAGTACGTGCCCCAGGGCAAGGGGTAAGTTTCGAGTTGAATCAGTCTCAACAACAACAAGGCCAACCAGCGCGCACCCTATCCGCTGATTCACCCATTCTTCTGAAACCTTCACGCCATCCCGACACCGGGACGCGTGTGTTAACATGCATTGCAGACCCCCATGGGTCTTGTTCAGCTGGCAGCCATCTTTATGTATTTATTAATTTGACAGGGACAATGAACAACTCGTTAGCAGAACCGGAGTTAGCTCTAAGCTCATTTTCATCTGAAGTCCCTGGGCAGGTAACAGAGGATAACATCTCTGTCAAAAGGGAAACCTAACACACTAAGGTACAAAAACAATTACACACGATTTGACAACAGTAAAACACAACAACACAACACCAACAATAAAATCACAACATTGGGACACCACAACAACAACAACAACACCACAACATTTGGACCCCACGACAACAGGACATCACAATATTAAGGTCAACATCTTGGCTTCATCCGGGTTCATCTGGGATCCATCTTTGGTCGCTGGGTGGGAGGGGAGCTCTCAAGTATAACCGAGATGGCCGCTTGCTGAATAAGGCCCATTGGAAGTTGAGATGGTTGTCCAAACTGAATGTCCAACATTCATGATGTATTTCTTTATTTTTTGTCGTTCTGCCGTTTTGTTGTCTTGTTTTCATGGAAGGCTGGAGAAGACCAAACGGAAAACAAGTAACCCACTCAGTGCCCTGCAGGACCTGTACCTGCCAGACGACGTCCCCATGAGACGCCCCAGTGACGGAAGTAAGCACTGGAGCGCTGATCACACTGTTATTGCGGTTATCGGCTGCCATTTTGGTTAGTTGGGAGAGTATAACCTGCTAGGATCTTTGCACGCCATGAACCGTTTCCCCAAAGATTCCAGGAGGTTTCCCCACCCAATGAATCAATATGGCCGCTGGTTTGAATAAGCTCTATAGAGAGTTACTACAAGTGTGTGAGCGGTATCCTGAGACCTTTGCTTTGCTCCCCCACCACCACCAGGGAGAGTTGTCTACAGCGATGGCGAGAGCATGGAGGGAAGCATGGAATCTCTGTCCAGCCCTGGTAGGCCAGTTATGATGCAATCTTTCTGATGACATCCTGTCCAATGTTAGGGTTAGTCTAGCGTAAGAATGGCCCCTCATTGCTGACCGTTACTATTCTCTTCTTTTTGTTGTGCCTCCCTGCGTCTGCGAAGCTTCGTTTTCAAGGCGGCTGCCCAAAGTCTCGTCTTGCGGGGCGATGTCATCAGAAGACCCTGACGACAGGGACATGGCGACGGAATCTGGTCAGTCGCAAGTCTGTGACATAGGCGTCTCATTCGTTCACAAATATGAACTTAATGTTTGTAACCGGTGTCTTCTCCTCATGCCCTCAGACCTTCTGGAATCCCCTTCAGAATCTCCGGCCAAAGTACGCATCCCTTCCAGGGCGGCACTGACTCACAAACTACGGAAGATGAAGAGCAAGATGGTGAAGTGCAAGCAGTGCGATAATTACATCGTGGTCAACGGCGTCGAGTGTGAGGAGGTACGACAGTATAGCAACGATGCAAGGCATAAATTATTGTTGAGAAATACACTTAGCGATAGCGACATGTTTGTCCTGATCTGCTCTGATCTGAAAATGAAATGTGTGGTCTCAAAGGTTGTACCCTTTGTGTGTTAGTTGATGGTTGAATATCAAGTCTGCTTGTA
This sequence comes from Melanogrammus aeglefinus, assembly GCA_900291075.1. Taxonomy (NCBI): domain Eukaryota; kingdom Metazoa; phylum Chordata; class Actinopteri; order Gadiformes; family Gadidae; genus Melanogrammus; species Melanogrammus aeglefinus. Next base: position 197,646 of record OLKM01000377.1, on the reverse strand, counting down.
GCAACAGACTTTAAGGAATAGATCTGGAACTCAATTGCGTTTTTGTTTATGATTTCTCAACTTTTCTCTCTTCCGACCACCAAGAAACCAGGGAGTCTGGCACAGCACACAATGTAGTTGATAAAAACATCATGTCTGGCTTGTGCGTGTCTCCCGGTGCCTCAGTGCGGATTGGCGCTCCACCGGAAGTGTCTGGAGGTGTGTTCCCTGGTGTGCGAGAATGGGAAGGGGGTGGTGTTCGGGGTTGGCCTCGTCCAGCTGTGCCGGGACCGGCCCAACTCTGTGCCGTTCGTGGTGCAGCGCTGCACGGCGGAGATCGAGATCAACAGTCTGGCGGTCCAGGTAAGACTCACTGTCCCTGTCCCGGGTCGGAGAGGTACCTACTACCAACCACAGGAACGCAGTTGATGAGCTTATCTGAACGATGGTGTAAAACCGGCCTTAATCTGCAATCTAGACACAATGATTAAGAAGAGGAGCTAAACGCTCTAATCAGTGTTTTCATGTAGGATGTTTGGGATTTGATATTATGTTTCAGTTTTGGTTTCCTTACTGTGATGGCAAATCAATTAAGGTAACAGTAAATGTGTAATAAAGTGAACTCTTTTTTTAAAATTATACTAGAAACTAGATTGAGTGTGAAACCTCTCTCCTCTCCTCTCCGACCTTATCCCAGGGGATTTATCGAGTGTGTGGGTCAAAGCCTCGCATCCAGAGGCTGTGTCAGGTCTTCGAGGCCCAGGGTGAACAGGTGGAACTGTCGGACATCTCGCCGCACGACATCACCTGCCTCCTCAAGCACTTCTTCAAAGCGGTACGCCCTGCTCACTGAAGTCCCGGGCTGGGGTAAAATCCCACGATTTCCACAAAATATGTACAACAAAAGAAAGACCATGATCACTCATCTCTCCTCTCTTTGTTCCAGCTCCCAGAGCCACTACTGACCTTTGACCTCTACAGTGACTTCATCAACGTGGGCAAGGCCATTCAACGGGCGTACAAGGAGGCCTCCGTAGACGCCACAGGTGTCCCAGAAGACATCGTGGTCAACCTGTGCACGATTCTAGAGAAACTCCCTCCACATTCCTACAGCACGCTGCAGCACATGATGTGCCACCTGAACAGGTGACCGAAATGTTTTCGATCACAAATCTTATGGGGTCGCTTAAAGCTGCTTTAGGAGCTGTTATGGCAGCAAATCGCTTGTGTTCAAAAGGTGATTTTCTGTTCCTCGACAGACCAGATTGATTGAGAAGGGGATTGATGATTGATGATTCTTACATCAGCCAATCCTTCCAAATCGCTTCGCTTAACTCTTCGCCCCTCTGCCTCCGCAGAGTTTCGATCAACGCCGAGCAAAACATGATGTCAGCGGGGAACCTGGGCATCGTGTTCGGGCCGACTCTCTTGCGCCCCCTGGTGACCTTTGACATGTCCATGGTGGCACTGGTGGAGTCCACCTATCAGGGCCTGTTGGTGGAGGTCCTGATAGCTCAATACGACCGGGTGTTCGGGCCCCAGCCCAGGGCCAGTACGCCGCCCCCGCCCGTCCCCACCACGCCCCTGCCGGAGACACCCACCCGACAACCCTGCCCCCTGGTGGACCCGGAGACTCCCAGCACTGTCCCGGACCAAGGGGGTCCCTGCAGAGACCGGCCCCAGTCCTTAGAGGTGAACGACGGTGTTAACATGAGTTATATGTTATTAGGGGATGTTCAACAACACATCTCAATTCCAATGTTAACATCACAGGGTTTTACTCTTCACAGTAATAACAGCAATTATTGTAACTATATTAACATTTTTTCAACTACAATAACAGTCTCTTCCTTTAGGTATGTGGGCGGAAAGTATTAACGTAATGCGTGCATGTGTTTGTGTGTGTGTGTGTGTGTGTGTGTGTGTGTGTGTGTGTGTGTGTGTGTGTGTGTGTGTGTGTGCGTGTGGTGTGTGTGTGTGTGTGTGTGTGTGTGTTGTGTGTGTGTGTGTGTGTGTGATGTGTGTGTCTGTGTGTGTGTGTGTGTGTGTGTGTGTGTGTGTGTCTGTGTGTGTGTGTGTGTGTGTGTGTGTGTGTGTGTGTGTGTGTGTGTGTGTGTGTGTGTGTGTGTGTGTGTGTGTGTGTGTGTGTGTGTGTGTTAGCGTCTATGCATGAACCTGAGTGAAGCTGCTTTTACCACTAAAGCTGTTTATCTGTCGTCTTAATTCGGTTGGCATGTTCAGGAAGGTTACCTGTCTCCTTAATTAACACTTGTGCCTTCAGGATTAACTGTTAGCACACTGTGTCTGCCTGTCTACCCGCACTGACTCTGACCTCTCCTGTGCTGCACACACTAGCGCTTGGCTTTCTCAAACCGCATCGGCAACAAAAACACCGGATATCTCAGTAGAAGAAGAAAAATGTACTTTTATCCTTGAATTGACCAAAACGTATCTTGAGACCCTTTCAGAACTACAGTTGTAGATTTTTGTTGTATTTGCCAAACTGCTCCATGAACAATATAGAGTCATATATGTCAACAAACGTCCCCAACATTAGGATTGTGTCATTCCAACAGAGTCGAACAATCAAGAGAGAGTCAAGTGAGGGTTATATATCTGACAAGTCCTCGTCCAATGAAGCCGTGGACCAGCTCAGCCCTGAGGCCAGTGAGGGAGCAGGTAGGCAAGCCATAACAACCGTTAATTTTGGGTGTGGCTGGATTAGGTACACGGGATTACAGGATTTGGCCATTTAGCTTTTTTCATCTTTTTCAGGTCTTATCTTGTGCGTGCGTGTGTGTGTGTGTTTGTGTAGTTGCGTGTGTGTGTGTTTTTTTTGCTGTTTTTTTTGCTGGCTTTTATTTACCTTTTCTAGGCAGCTTTTTGTGTTGTTTTTCATAAAAGAGCCAATTGTTATAGCTTGTTGAGCTTTTCTGCTTTCTTTTTCCACATCGATAAACTCAGAGTTGTTGAGCTCTGATAAACTCTTTACCTGTATGTCAACACTGTTTATTATTATCTTGTTTATACATCATGGCCAATTCAAGGTTGTAAAATCCAAATGAATCCAACCAGTCCCAAAACATTGTTTCATTGCTGTGTTCTGACTCTCTGCACTGCAACACCCTAAACCTTAACAACATAAGTCAGCTCATATATACTGCGTATGACAGTGAATCTTGCTTTATTTGTGTTTGAATGATATAATCATAACCACCACACTTTTGTTCCACCTTTCATGAATGCAGACTATCGTTCTCATTGTGTTACGGATATAAAATCAGTTTTTTGTGTTTCTCCTCGTTTTCAGTCGTGGCTGTGAGAGGAGCCACGAGGGCCCCAAACTCTGAGGGCGCGGGAGCCCCGGACTCACAGGCCACGGGGGCCCCGCACTCTGAAGGCGCGGGGGCCTTGGACTCTGAGGGTGCGACGGCCCTGGACTCTGAGGCCGTGGGAGCCCCGGATTCAGAGGCAGCAGGGGGAGCAGACACCCAGGCCCTATACAGCTTCACCAGACAGCCGGTCAAGTACCAGCGCCACCCCACCCCTGGAACCCGACGGCCCAAGCCTTGGAGCGGACACCCGCGCACTGGGGGCCCCGACACCGACGCCCAGGACTTTGGGGTTGACCCCGGCCAGGGGGCGAGCCCAGGGGCGGACCCAGGGAGTCCCCGTTCAGTCGTACAGCACATGCTGGCCTTGGACCCTGTGTGGACCGCAGGCACAGAGCCGGCGGCGTCCGTTTCCGCCGCCACCACCCCGCCCCCCAGACGGGACAGAGGGTCTGGCGACAGAGCCGATCCCACCGTGGCGAACGTGCCCTGCGGCGTGGAGGGGGCTTGGCGCGCGGCAGGGAAGGCTGCTGTCTGTCAGTCGCCCAAGAGGCTTTCTGGAGAGCAGCCCCTGTCTGTACCCGCCCAGAAGATCCTGTCTGGGCTGAAGCTCAGACGCAGCAACTCTGGGACGGATGAGCAGCTTTTTGTGTGAGGATGTGCTCCTGGGTAAACTTAATTTGGGAGTCTCCAAACTATAGCTGCTGCTGCTGCTGCTGCTACTGCTGCTGCTGCTGGATGAAGTCACGTTCACTGTATAGGCCTATATGTCTGGGTTTGAGATGAAATACGTGTTGGGGCTTTTCTCTGATCCTCAAAGGTCTAATGAAATGGACCTTTAAGGATCATTTACACATTATAACATAATCAGGTATTTATCCAATAATGCAATCGACGTCACGCACATTTGAAGGATTGCGTCAATGTCTTTCAGTCTCCTCTCATGTCTCACAGCTGCTTTTGCACAAGCCAATACAATCACGGTCTCCTTTATGTTTTGTTATGCGCTAATTACTCTCTTGTTTAAATGCATCATGTAAAGGAAGTATAGTACGATCTAAATGCAATGTCTTAATTGTGACATTGTCTTCGCGTAGCCCTAACTTGACTACATTCCTTTAAAATGGTCTGAGTGTAAACAGAGTGGGATCAACCGTTGGAATGTCTACATTTTATAATATGTACCTGTATTCATCTGTCCAGTTGACAATTGACAATGACCATACAAGACATTTTCAAACCTTTGAGAACAAAAGACAAAATGAGTTCCTTGAAACTAGGCTACAATGATCGCAAGATAACCTTTGGGAAACAATTTTAATAAATATTTTGTTATGATCGTTGGCATAGCTTAGTAAAAATTAGTATTTGTCTTTTATTTGCGTTTATGGTGTTTTTCTTTTTTTGTCCTTGGCAGACGCAAGATCTTTATTCAGCCACAGGGGGTCAGTGTTCTCAAGTCAAAAGGCAGCATGGTCTCATTTTAGTACAGAAATCCGAACCACTTGCAGTAAACAAGCTTTTGTTATTTTATGGTTTCATGGTTTTCCCTATTTTTTGTATTGTTTATTCAGAGAACTTCTTTTATACACGGTCCAGATGTTTTCACTCACACACGACACACTCTTATCAATTCCTATTAAAGCAGAATAATATAAAACAGACTCTGAGGTCTAGTGAAAGAATAGCCTATTGTAGACAATTGTTGTATTGTAACCCTTTGAATAGTTTGCAATAATTCACCACAACCCCAGTCATGGTCGCAGCGTTGTACAATCGTCACAGATGTGGTTCAAGCGTCCCAATATTTTCCGATCTGTCACCTATCAGGATTCTTTTGAGTCTCCATTTCTCACTGAGCGCATCTCTTCTACACCGAAACCGCGAGACATCATTCTGAGTATCAATAGGCTGCATCATTTCTCATTTTCCTTCATCATCTTCCAAACGTCCCCCCCCCCCCGTCCCCGCCTCCTCCTTCTCCCTGCATCTCCTCCCTCCTCCGAGCCTTTATGCACAACTAACTCAGTGCTCACACACACACACACACACACACACACACACACACACACACACACACACACACACACACACACACACACACACACACACACACACACACACACACACACACACACACACACACACACACACACACACACACACACACACACACACATATACATACACACACACACACACACACACACATAGTCTGGTGACGAAAAAAACGAAGACAATAGACAATACTTTGGTGATCATGGTAGTTGGTCTCTGAGCCATGTGCACTATACGGAGCGTGGTGAACTACAGTGGACCGATTTGAGAAGCGTCCATTTATTCCCGGGGCCCAAAGTTTTCCGTTCTTTTTGATGCTGCCGACCGAGGCTTCAGGAGGAGTGTGTTTCCCGTCAAGGTAAGCTCGATCTGGCCTGGCGGTGACAACTTGGGAACAGGTTGGAAGTGAATTCAACTTGTGTTTTTTATTGGATGTCATTTTTGGGGTGTATTATTTAGCTTTGGTGTTGCCGGTTTGAATGTTTGTTGGCTGTTTTTATTATTTATAACACACAACTTTTCGCTTTTTTGATTGATTGATTGAAGAAATTGAACAGCCATTGCATTCCAATTCTGTCAATCGAATCAACTGATTCGTGTGTATTGATTTAATTCTTGTCTTGGTAAGGTTCTATTTCATTCTGTTCAAATGTATATTTAATTGCTTCGCATTGTGATTATTCTTTAATTATAACGTATTTGACGGTTCAGTTGCTATGGTAATGTTTTATCGGCGGTAGACTATTTTAATTTGCCCTATGCAGCGCCAGCCACAGTAGGTTGGCGCTACAGGCGCATCTAATGATCGGCTCAAAACAAACCATAATATACTAATTCATTTCCCTAAAGATTTGGCCTTTTTATAGCACCTTTAGTGCGGCATGCGCAATGCTTTTCTTTCTTGCACTCTGGATTTTCTTTCTTAATTTCCTGTGCAACACTCATTTGCAAATTTCATAATTAAACATAATGACCATTTTTTGGGCATTTTGTTGGCTACTTTGAACCTTATAACGTGTAATGTGATGCATTTTAGTAGGCTTTATCAAACGACCAACGACACACATACCAACATGATGTCGCTCTATTTAAACTTTATGCATGTTCTACTAAAGTAGCCTGTTATTTTTTTTCCAGGTTTCTCTACTCTCCTGTTTTCCTTTAATACAAAAATGATCACTTAATTATCAATGGGGTTATATACAATGCCTAATTTAATAAGTAGGCCTACAGTCTATCCACATTATTGAGCTAATGCATTTTTATGCAACACATAATTGTACTTTTTAAAGTAGGCCAAGGCCAAGTCTAGTTTTTTATCAATTTTTTCCCTCTTATGTTTGACAATTTTTGTATAAGTACCGGGTGTTTTTTAAGACATGTTCTTCTTCAAATCTATTTGAATAGCATCAATTTTACAATGCACGAAATATAGAGATGAACGTGGGAATTGTGTATTAGAGCAGTAAACCTTACCTTACTGTAAAATACAGTATTACTACTTGTTGATTAAAATCAGACGCAAATTGGCCCAACCAAGTAGGCCTGTGTAGGCCATGCATTAACACATTAAAATAATACACGTGCTATCCACGTATAAAAGGAAATAGCACGTGGCCCACACATTCTTTAATATACTAACTGTAACTAGGGCTTCATGCGTCATTATAACAACAACATAATTTTGAATATTCAAATTAATTAATTGTAGCCGATACCGTTTTAATAAAGGGTAACTATCATAGAAATCAATTTTTTTAATTAAATTGAATTTTTTAATTATACTTATTTTCTTGAACTAATTTCCATAGATTTCCATTATTTTGAAATACCTTTAGATCCTGACGAAATCAGTTTTCACCTCAAGGCCCATAGTCTCACAAGGCTAAAACAAATCACAAACAATCATCACTATTGAAAATGAGACATTGTTTAACATTTTGCAATACAAAAAGTGTGACGACTGCAGTTAAAAAAGAAAATGTATAATATAAATAAAATATTCAACACTCACCTCCATCCATGTTCTGCATACGCTCAGTTGTTGTGTGCGCGTATTATGTTATATCGTTTGTTTGGCGTTTATTGACCGAAAGACAATTATAAAAATACAAACGATTTTATTTATATTTGAAGTGATCACACCGAAGGAAGGAGAGAGGGGATGAAAACAGAAGAGACCCAATCATGTTTGCAACAACCACCATCAACGACCCCATTCGGTGAGCTGAGCGATCACCTCCCCCGTAGGCCTTTTTTTTTTTTGCGCTTTTGAGCTAGGCCAATGCATACATGTTATCATCTTTTAAACATTAACGCAACAGTACGATGTCAGTTTTACTAACAACAGACATTTACAAAAAAACATGTTACGAAGTGCTTCAGATGCAGCCGCTGTGTTGCGCCACTCTGGTGTTATAAGTTTACTTGTCGTGTTCCTCAGGCTCGGAGTACGGTGGAGGTGGAGAGGTGTGTGCGGGGTGCGAGTCGCCCATCGCCGACCGCTTCTTGCTGCGAGTGAACGAGCGCTCGTGGCACGAGACGTGCGTCAAGTGCTCCGTGTGTCTCAGCACGCTCAGCGGGACCTGCTACTGCAGAGACCGCCTGCTCTACTGCAAACACGACTACGAAAAGTAAGAGGGGCCGTGGTTCGCTCATCAACACTATGTTAGCAGAGACCTAACTTTTACTGAATGATTTACGGTTTTTCGATCGTATCTCGATTCAAAATGGATGGATGATTGGTTTATATGCTAGATGTATTATCAGAACAAACCTGAGTCGGTTAATTGATCCTGAATGAAAGGAGAAGAATACGATGGGGGACGACGACGAGAAAGAGTGTGCACCATATTGTGTGTTTTCGTCCAGTGTGTGTGTGGGTGTGGTTGCGTGTGTGGTGTGTGTTTGTTGTTTACGTGTGTGAGAGAAAAAGTGGGACAGTGAAGATGGGTGTGTGTGTGTGTGTGTGTGTGTGTGTGTGTGTGTGTGTGTGTGTGTTTTGTGTGTTTGTTTATATGTGTGTGTGTGTGTGTGTGTGTGTGTGTGTGTGTGTGTTGTGTGTGTGTGTGTGTGTGTGTGTGTGTGTGTGTTGTGTGTGTGTGTGTGTGTGTGTGTGTGTGTGTGTGTGTGTGTGTGTGTGTGTGTGTGTGTGTGTGTGTGCATGCATGAATGCGTGTGTTTCCGGCTGACTAACTGTTACTAACATAACGGTTAGTATTTTGATGTTGGTGGGGGAGTGATTGTGTTTTTGCCTGTATGTGTGTGTGACTGATTTTAGCGTGCACACATGCATGCTCATGTGCACATTTTTGTGTGTCTGCGAGTGTGAGTGTATGACTGCTAGTTTGTGTGTGTGTTTGTGTGACTGCTAGTGTGTGTGCACGTGTGTTAGGATGCTTTTGCTTGTGTGAGTGTGTGTGTGAGTGTGTGTGCCTATGTGTGTCTGTGTGTGTGACTGCGAGTGTGTGTGCATTTGTGTGTGAGTGACTACATTTGTGTGGTTGTGTGTGTGTGTGGCTCTGAGTGTGAGCATATGTGTGTGTGTGACTGCGAGTGTGCGTGTGTGTGTGACTGCGAGTGTGTGTGTGTGTGTGTGTGTGTGTGTGTGTGTGTGTGTGTGTGTGTGTGTGTGTGTGTGTGTGTGTGTGTGTGTGTGTGTGTGTGTGTGACTGTGAGCATGTGTGAATGTTTCGGTGTGCGACTGTGTGTGCTTGTGTGTGTTGCTGCCAATCCTTTGGGTGGGACAGCGCTGGTTGTGGAGGAGCTCCGGGGGGCCGCCGGGCTGAGCGGCGAGTCTGTAACTTGTTATCGTTGTTTGGGGAGAGTGTCAGACGGCATCCAGGGTACCTGACATCTGGAGCAGGGGGAGGACAGACAGATAGACCCACAGACAGGAGGACACACAGACGGCAGGGGAGGGAGAGAGCGGGGGAGAGGGTGCGACGGAGAGAATGAGTCGTCTTGCTCCATTTTCAGATGGGTCTCATTGTGTCTCGTTATGTGGCAAATATTCAAATGATCTTCTGCCTATCAATAGACGATAGATCAGCAATACACCAGTGACGACAAATATACTGGACGACGTTGGATATTTGCCAAAATCCCTTACAAGCTCATTATGGACTGCTTAAACACTATGAATAATATATAAAAATATATATTAATATATGTATAGACTGATTTATATTTATATATGTATAATATATACCGTTGTCATTTTATTTACATATCTATTCATAGACACAGATATGAAAAATACTATCAAATTGAATGTGTTGTGTCATGTACATATACATCATCCTCATCCTCATCATCCTCATTATCGTCCTCCTCATCATCCTCATCGTCATCATCATCAAGCGATCAGCCCGTCCATTTGAGAGGATTATCCTGCGGTGGCTGCCTGACTCATTTCTATACGTTACACTTGGAGCGATGCCGCGTTCTACGGCGCTCCAAGCCAGACTTGGCACGCGGTGCCGGCTGTGACCTTCAGCGGCTCAGTGTAACAATGTCTCCTTGTGTCCCCCGCCGTCTGTCCGTCAGCACCCTGCACCCCTTAACACACTGCTCCACCCCCACCACCCGTCTACAGCAGGTGTGTGCATTGTAACAGATAAGGACAGGGCATGCCCAAGAATTCAGAGTTGTGCATAAGAATTTGTGTGTGTGTGTGCATGTGTGCGTGTGTGTGTGTGTGTGTGTGTGTGTGTGTGTGTGTGTGTGTGTGTGTGTGTGTGTGGTGTGTGTGTGTGTGTGTGTGTGTGTGTGTGTGTGTGTGTGTGTGTGTGTGTGTGTGGTGTGTGTGTGTGTGTGCGTGTGTGTGTGTGTGTTTCAGTTCCAATCTCAACATGGCTCAAGCTAATCAATGCTAATTGAACGTGTCACCTATCTGTTATTGCTTTGGCGTTGATATATATTGGAATTTTAATGAGAAGGGATTCAAAGGCAATTCAATGGCTTCTACAAAGTTTGGAAGGAATTTGAATGAATGAGTGATCTTTTGTAAAAGGACTGAAGGCTGCGTCCCTGCACATACTTGCTCATTCACTCCCCATGCCTCCCTTTTCTGCCGTATCTCAAAGTCTTTCTCAATGTTTTTGATTGTGTCCATAGCTTGTATCTCCCACAAAACTATCACTGGGAAGCTGCCCTCCTCCTCTCTGGCACCTCCCATATCATAAAGTAGTAGGATTTAGTATGCCATAAAGCGACTGGTATCTTCTAATTTGATCTGAACCTATAAGGAATTAAACACGCCATTTATTTTATAAACATTTACTGCTTATACAATATTGCGTCTCAAAGAAAACCCATCTTTGTAGTAATTTTATCTTTGCCGTTTGTCAAAGGTTTTTTTGTGGGTTTTTTTGTCTCGTTCTTTTATTCCTTTTTTAAAAAATAAGAGACATCTTTCAGGAATATATATTGAAGCGAGCAATTGTTGAAAATATTAACACCATATTTGGAATAATATTCCTGAAGATTACTCTCGTTTTTTCCCTATAGGAATAATACAACCAATTGAATTAACTCCTACCGCCTACACTTACACCTGAGGGAGGTTTCACCCCTCTGTACCATAAAACAAGAGAGCAAGTATACACCCCCCATATTGGATTCACTCAGTTCAGGACAGTGTTGTCAACATCATGTGGTATGTTTATATATATATAGAGCTTGTCAATGATAAGGTCAATGATAAGGTGATGGGTATTCAGGTATCCATTTACACCCCGTATCCATTTGCACCGTTTACAATGTATCATGCACACACATGATGCATTGACGGTTCCTTCGTCAAAACACAACGTCATGAAAACTTGAGGGGTTATCCGTTCTGTCTGATGCAAATGTATTACACTGTGGACCATGTGGTTATGTGGCTACAAAGAGTCAATTAAATGATTACACATGGTTCTTCTTCTGTAGCATTAAGTATGTTTTACCCATGTTTCTTCTTCTGTGGTACTACGTTTTACCATTGGTTCTTCTTCTGTGGTACTGCAATGTTATACCCTTGGTTCTACTTTAACGGTAGTAAGTATGTTTACCATTGGTTCATCTTCTGTGGTTCTGCTTTTTATATCATTGGTTCACCTTCTGCAGAAACAGAAGATGAGTATTTTAGATGAAGGCAAATATAGAAATAACATTCTTGATTTGCATATCCCAAATGTTACTGCCAAGACTAAGGTGCTTAAATAGTACCTATTATTTTAGAATCCCGAAAAGACAAATAATTAATAATTGCAAAATAAACCTAACTTCAACAATGGATACCAAACAAAAAAAAGATTGGCAGAAATGTTATTGGAAGGTGTTGAAACATTCATAAATCTGTATATAACTCAGATGCATCATTAAACATGCATGGCTTTGTAATTAAACAAAATAAAGACGTATTAAGAACTCAAATTAGAGATGACAGGTGTGATAACATCAAGTCCCCTAGCCTTGAACAGAAGATTAAAGCATCCAGAAATCCGACGTCCATCACACTCAGTCTCAACCCATTCCATGTGATCTTTCACACACTGAGTCTCATATTATGGTCTGTCCCTGACCTCCGTGGCGAGTCCCCTAGACCAATACAATCCGGCAGATTCTTGGAGAGGAATGAGAGCGTAACTTGGGGATCTCTGGGGGTCTACTGCCCCCCCTTTCTGCTCTAAGCCCCCCAAAACATACAAGCTCTCTGCTGTGGTCACCGGGTCACCAAGGGGAATATTTACCAAACCCGGGGTTTAATACATCACTCTGTGGGGTGGAGGGCACCCGGACCATGTTTGGGTTTATCTTACCCCCCTCTCCTCCTCCTCTCCGTGCACCGCCCCACCTGCCTCCACACCCCCGGCCTCCACACCCCCCCCCCCCCCGTCCTCCTTCGCTGCCACCAAGGCCTCGGTATGCGGATACGTGGAGTCTCTCCTTGAAGAGGGGGTGTGTGTGTGTGTGTGTGTGTGTGTGTGTGTGTGTGTGTGTGTGTGTGTGTGTGTGTGTGTGTGTGTGTGTGTGTGTGTTGTGTGTGTGTGTGTGTGTGCTGTGTGTGTGTGTGTGTGTGTGTGTGTGTGTGTGTGTGTGTGCATGTGTGGTGTGTGTGTTGTGCGCGTGTGTGTGTGTGTGTGTGTGTGTGTGTGTGTGGGTGTGTGTGTGTGTGTGTGTGTGTGTGTGTGTGTGTGTGTGTGTGTGTGTGTGCAAGCCTCTGTGTGTGAAGCTTAGTGTCTGTGTCTGTGTTTGTGTGTGTGACTGTGTGTGTGTCTGTGTTTGTGTGTGTGACTGTGTGTGTGTCTGTGTGTGCATTATGTCCACAGCCCACCGAGAGAGTGTACTCTCAAGTTACTCCTGTCCTGTGTTTATATGTGTGTGTGTGTGTGTGTGTGTGTGTGTGTGTGTGTGTGTGTGTGTGTGTGTGTGTGTGTGTGTGTGTGTGTGTGTGTGTGTGTGTGTGTGTGTGTGTGTGTGTGTGTGTGTGTGTGTGCGTGTGTCTGTAGTTATATGTGCGTCTTTTTGTGTGTCTTGGGTCTCGCCGTCTGTGTCGCGAAGGAGATGGAGATCTCATCCACGTGCACACACTCCTCTATTTATTCCTTACACACCACCCCAGCTCATACTCTCTACCTCCCTCTCTCCCTCTCTCTCTCTCCCTCTCTCTCCCCCTCTTTGTTGGGCCCATTCATCACTGTCTGCTTTGTAATAATATTTCTCTATTCCAAACCTCATTTCCGTCTCGTTGAGATTGATAGCAGCGATGACACCAATCAGGTTATCTCTCCGTTTATCCCTCGTTCTCTCTTAATCGCTCCCCTCCCCAGCATCTCCCTCTCTCTCCCTCTCCCTCGCTCTCTCTCTTTGTGTGTCTCCGGGTGGGGTGGGGTGGGGTGGGGCAGGGTGGGGGTGGGGTGGGTGTGTGGGGTGGGGCACAGGGTGTTTAGATTGGATGCTAATTACCCTGTGTACCGCAGTTGTGACAAGACAACAGGTCCCGAGTGGCGCGGTGCGTCGTGCAGGACTCGGCCATTCTAAGCAATACGATAATGCAATGGAAAAGTGACCGGGGGCCTTAAAGCGCCCTTAACAACAACACCCCCCCCCCCCCCCCCCCCCCCACCGCCCCCCTCCTGAAGCTGCCTCTGATTGGCTGGCCTTTAAACCGAGCTGTATTGCCTTTTTTCTGAGGATTATTTAGTTCGCATTTCACAGGCTCTGGGGTCCGAGGGCTACTGTACGCTGGGGTTTGGGGGCCCCCCCACTCCTACGGTGACCCCCCTGGTCCGCGGTAGAGAAGAGCTGGATGGTTTCCTCCAGGATCCTCCAGTGTTGATCTTGGCTCTGCTCCTGCAGAGCGGTAGGCGGTGCAGATCACTATAGGCCTATATATAGTGCAGGGCCCTATTCCCCCCACCCCCCTTTTCTCTTTATTATCTCTCTCGGGCGCTCTGCGGGCCTCACTCTCTCTATTTCCCTCTCGCTCTGTCTCCCTCTGTCTCTGTGTTTCTCAGCCCCCCCCCCCCCTCTTTCATTCTCGCCCTCGTATAGATGCATATCGTGGGTTTTATGAATATGTATAAACACAGGCTTAGAAAATGAACTTTCGCGAAAAAGCGAGGCCCTCATACCCAATAAATAGAAAACATCTTCCGGAGAGGAGAGACGGAGAAGGAATGAGGCGAACGTCACGGAAGAACAGTGGGGGGGGGGGGGGGGGGGGAGGGAGAGGCATCGGAGAGGTTTTGTTAGGGAAGAGATGAAACCGGGGAGTGAGAGAAGAGAAGAGGAGAGAGAGAGAGAGAGAGAGAGAGAGAGAGAGAGAGAGAGAGAGAGAGAGAGAGAGAGAGAGAGAGAGAAGGGGGGGTGGGGGGGGGCAGGGGTGAGCGAGGTGTGTAACCCCCCCCCACCCTCCAGTTATATTGCCACTGTTTTTGCATAATGTGAGATGAGTCCCCATCATCTTTTCTCCCCCCACAACAATTTCATTACAGACAGCTAATAAATGTTTCATGGCAGAACAAGCTGCTTGCTCGGGCTTTATTAAATCTGAGATAATAAAAGAAGAAGGGGAAAAAGAGGAGAGGGGGGTCAGCCCGGAGAGAGAGGGAGAGAGAGAGAGAGAGAGAGAGAGAGAGAGAGAGAGAGAGAGAGGAGAGAGAGAGAGAGAGAGAGAGAGAGAGAGAGAGAGAGAGAGAGAGAGAGAGAGAGAGAGAGAGAGAGAGAGGGAGAGAGAGGGAGAGATAGTGAGAAGAACGCGCCGTAGACGCTCCCGAAAAAAAGAGTGGCTGTATCTCTCTGTTTCTGGGGCAACGGGTCCCGCTGCCCCCCCCCCCCCCAGTCCCCCCACCCGCCCACCCCCCCCCCCCCCCTTCCCACCGGCCCCTCCCCCCTGCTTCCCGCTCCGCCAGAGAGAGACAGGAAATGAGAAATGGGCAGACAGGATATTGCGTTCTGGTGGCCTGGGGATTAACTGTTTTATCTAAACTAACACACACACACACACATGCACGCACAAACACACACACACACACACACATATACACACATGGCCTCAAACACACGCACACACACTCATGCAGCCTCATGGGTATAATACATGGACTAATCGATATCTTCACACATAACATTCATTTTTCTTGGCATCAGCTGAAGATCACGTACAGATACAGAGATTGACACATCGATACAGAACACACAAATACATACTCAGACAGAATCAAAGTATCTCAGATACACACTCACACACATACACACACAAAAGTACACAAACACACGCAAAAATTC
>OLKM01000377.1:140000-175000 GCA_900291075.1 Melanogrammus aeglefinus | reverse complement strand
ACAATCAAAGACAATGAATAAAAAACTGCTTTTGATGTCAGTTTTAACCTCACCATTACATTTTACGGTTTAATAATGTTTAGGTGTGTTTTAGTATTTGAATATGATTGGACTGAATCGTTTTTTTTTTTTTACCACAACGTTAATTCAATTTTTAGACTTCGAATACCTTGAAAAATGCTATATGAACAAAACGATGGTTAGCATTATTGACGTATTGACGTTTTGATTCACGTGTCGGGGCGCTGCAGATGAAGAAGATAGCCCGTCGGCAGCAGCAGCAGCAGCAGCAGCAGGAGCAAGAGCAGATGGCTGGGGGCCGGCGGGGGCCCAACAGGGGGGGCCGACAGAGCAACGATGACAGCGAAGGTAGCTACTTCCCTGCGCGAAACCAACTGAAGGATCTAAGCAGACGAGGGGTTGAGCTAGTTTCATATTTTTATTTTTATTTATTTTTATGTGTTTTGTTTTTTTTAAAGATGGCTCCAGTACTCACGGGATGGACGGGCTTCTGGGGTATCCCTCGTTGCCACGGCAGCAGCTTCTGGCCCTGGACCCCAACATATATGGAGGGGAGCCCTTCAGACACGGGCTTACACCTCCTCAGCTGACCAATGAGCAGCTCCACGCCTACGGTACAACTGTGGTGTTAGAATGAACATTAAACAGGCCTGTGATTCTTTCTTTTATCCGTTATTCACATTTCCCCAAAACTATCTGTCTATGTCTCAGAATCCGAGACAGTGTTCCACGATCTGGACAGCGACGGGAGCCTCGGTCACCTTGGCGACTGTCTCTTGGCAACAGGGGTGGAGGGTGGTCTCCTGGCAGGACGGGTGGGAAACCCAATCGACCGTCTCTACTCCATGCAGAACTCCTACTTCACCTCCTGACCCCTGTGAACTCTCACCCTTTTCCCTACGCTTCCACCTTTCACCTCTCAGAGATGCAGCTAATGGAGTCCGTCCATCAACATGCCTGTAGGACCCCTCTTCATGAACAGCCTACACCCAAATACAAACACAAGCTTTTATTCCAATCCCAAATCATCAAATAGGCAGGCAAAGAGTGTACTCGTTTGAATACACATTGCGGTAGTCTAGCGTTACCACAAATGTATAAAATCGACACACAAATGTATAAGTAGACACTGAAATTTTAAAAGACCTCAATTTTATTGTTTGTTATTTATGTTTATTCAATGTTATCAACCATAGAGGTATTAAAGCACTTTTTAAAAACAAAAGAAAAAACATAAAACACTTGGTACGAGATGTTGGTACAAGTTATATTATGTATTTTTGAATTATTGGGGATAAAACGTTGATTTAATCAAACTCTTTACTTGGTCGTCGAAGCAGGGTTGAAGAGAAATCCAAGAATCTAATTAGATAAGTAGATTACAATTGTTTGATAACGTTGATGGTGGTTAGGTATTGTGTACTCTGAATTGACCTTCATGGATAGGGATAGAATTGTGTTCTCAGGTTAGTGTGTATATTTGTGTGACCTGAGTCTTTCACTCAGGAAGGTATGCTGGAAAGGATGGATCTCAATTTATTTTCCACAATGGTCAGAGTAAAACTTTTGTAAGAAAAAAAAACAACAACACAATAAAAGCTTTCTAATGTCAGTCTCCAACTAAAAACAGAGGTAAAATCCAAAGCTTATTCTTTAACTTAAACACAAAATAGTTCAAGGCCAAAACGGATAAAATAGAAACCAATCACACATAGGAAATACTACAGGGTAGACTGAAGAGCCTTATACGGAAACAGGGTCGTGGTTCAGGAATAGACACTTAATGGTTCCCTCTTCTTGTATACCGTGTTCACAAAATAAAAGTAGTGCTGTGCTGTAGTTTGAAGACAAAAAGGCTCTCCAACTTCCTAAAGTTGGGGTGTAGAGCACGTGATGGTGTGCTGTCCTGTAATATAAATGTGAATATGACTGTATGTTCGCTACTATTACACTTTTTGACACTTTAGTTGTTTCTTTATTTAGAGCATCTCCTGAAAGAAATTGTTGTTGTATGACATTTTGTATCTTCTAGTTCCTCTCATATTCGACAAATACTCAAATTGTAGCATGATATATTGTGTGTCGCAATATAGATCGGAAAAGTGTGGTTTGAAGTCATAATGGACACCGAGCTTTGCAAAAAGAAAAAAAAAATCAACATAGCACAGGAGCCAGACTCTCCTCTGGTTCAGGAATATAATATATTAGGATTATATTTGTTTGATTTATCGTGCTATAGTGATTGGCTACAGCTTGTAACATTATCCTTTATGGCAGTAAGTTTGTCTATGATCACTGATTGATGGCATTCATGCAGTGATATTTTATGTGAAAGTAACTTATTTGTGTGGTATTAGGCGAGTTTCTGCTATTTTAACATTTTTTGTTTTTTGTTTAACAGGTGATGTAATTTGAGTGTACCGTTGCCATATCTTCAAATACAATCGGCAATCACATCCTTGAAGTGTTGCTTCACTTTTTGGTCCTGAATGTTAGTCCGATATACGCAGGAAAAAAAGTGTTCTTCCCCTCAGCATTTAATAAGTCATCGAGCAAAGTATCCTGTTCCGCTCTGTAGTCAAAGGGCCCATAACTCAAAGGCCTCCCTCAGTAGTCCCTCTGATTAGATGTAGTCACTAGACAGACTCCCTCCCCTCCAAAGACTCCCTGTTGAACAGTCACCGGGCTAAGAAATGTGTGGGAGCTAAAAGTGCCCAGTTTAATATGTTGCCGTGATTCAGGCTTGCATGGAGGGAGTGTAGGGAGTAGCGACACACATGAGTTACGTTGAAACCCCACCAGGGGTTAACCCAGTGAGTAATACTTCGGACATCCATTTTGATTAAACTATTCGACCGAAGAAGTAGAGAAGTCAGCACAAAGGTCAAATCGTAAAAATAAACATGCAATTTCGTAGAAAATTATATTTTTATTGGTTGAAATTTATCGGAAATTCAAAAAGGGACATACAGTACTGTTTCTACAAATTAATGTTGAAACTTTGCCCAAAAGATTATGATATGTGTAGGCAGCAATGCACCTTTTCTGGGCCTTTTGGCTCACTCTATTAAAACTGCACTTAAACTAGACCTACCAACAAAGCTGCCATGGCTAAGCTAGTACTGTGTTTTAGGTGACATTGAGTTGACATCATTAAAGTACATAGCATAACTTGGCTGAATTCATTGTTGACAAGTCCTTCCCTGCGGCTGTAAAAGACAGTTCTGGTCATAGAGGGGTGAACGTAAGGGGGGCCTTCTAGGTAGGCTGAGGTACTGGGGTCTCGATTGTGGCTTCTGCAATGGAAATCAATCAAGCAAAAAAAAATCACTACAGGTAAGGCAAGTTAACTTAGGTCTTATTTGCAGGTGTCCCTACTCCCATTGGATATGGGATACATTGACCACACACACACACACACACACACACACACACACACACACACACACACACACACACACACACACACACACACACACACACACACACACACACACAGGATTGAACGCTCACCTGCTCCACTGAGATCGACCGTCTCTGCGCAACCCAGGAAACGTGCTATGTGTGGCTGGCAGGAGGTAGGATCGGCTTGATTTTCCCGGAGACAGTGCTCAAATTGTACAAATTCTTTCGAACAGCTTGACCTTATTTTCTGGATCACTGGGCTGGAATGAGAGATTACCAAAAAATAAAGTTGATTTATTAGTGTGCGTATGGTGTGCGTGCGTGTGTGTTGCAGGGAGGAGGGGAAGGTTACATTTTCTTGTTCCACTGCAAGAAATACCCAAGGGTCATCCACTTACTGTGAAGATGTGCAGTTGGCGACCTTCATCTTGAGTTCATGACAGTGATGCTGCCATGTCGACGGGTTGGAGGCCACACAAGACCCATATTCCTCCATCTCTTTTTGGCAATACTTTGCCGTAATATTCATGGCAGCCTGCCTAGAAGGTGACACATATGTAGGTCAATTAATTCCGTTTATTACTAGTAGGAACTAATACACGTTCAGGCACTTAGGACACCATAGGCTACAACATGCATTTAGAAAATATAAATTCACAATGACATTTGTTAATTAATATTTGCCTTCTTACATGATTTGGATGATAACTGTGGACTTGGCAGTCGTAAAGAATAAATAGCAGAATCAAGGTTATAATAACGATCTGCTTTCTGCATGTGCAGCCATGTCTGTATGCTCACTGCCGTATACACCTCCTTATGAGTTCATTGGAAGAGATGGTTGGATTGTACAATTCTATTGGTTTGGCTTACGTCAGTTTTCCATTTAGGTCTGCCCCTTTTTGTGACGGTTCCGTTTTCTTAAAGGCATAGCTTATCGCCATATAACCGAGGGCCAAAATATTCCGCAAATATATTCATTATTATTCCATCTTCATAGACACGTTAAATACATATTATGGTCCTCTATACTACTGTTTATAAAAAATAAACACGGAATTTGGTGTTCTTGCTTGTCTAAATGAGATTTCCGGGCTACGAGCTATGGCTACGACAGCAGAGGACTCTGCGTGATTTGCGTGGTGACGTGTGCGGAAGCAGCAGTAAGAGAACAAGTTATTCTGAAAACGAATTTGAAGGCTGGAGCTGATACTACACTGGGCAAAATAGGATCTACATCGAATACAGAGCCAAGGGGGTGGTGGAGGTTAGAGGGGGCCCAGAAAGTGAAGAACGCAAAATGAATGAGATTCCGAAAGGGGTGAATATGGTTACCGACGGCATAGAGGGGTCGGGTGAGCTTCAAATGGCCCCCTCTATGAACCACAGCCATGACAACGGGACGAACGATGATCTGGTTAGCTCTGTGACGCTGTACAGACGAAGGCCCAGGCTTTTCCATGGAACAGTTCTTCCATTTTTCGTTGTTCTCTATCCCGGTTGGCTTTATGCATGGTTAGGCGTCTATGGTGCTTCCGAGTATCCCGAGGCCGGCCTGCTGGCGCTAGCGGCAATCGGGATCGCGCACGTCCTCACAGCGCTGTCTGGTTATTGGTCCGTGCACGCTCACTGTTGGCTCACCTGTTCTAAGGTATCTATAAACATATTGTTACATATAGGAAGCTGCAGTTGACAGTCTCTTACAAATTGGGGGTAAAATAAGGAATGTTGTGTTGTAACTTTTAATCAGTTAGTAAATATAAAATTATGTGATTAACAGTATATTGAAGTAAATCGTGCTGTGATTCATTTGTATAATAGTAATACATAAAATGCTAAATCGTATAGTATATATTAAAATAAAACTCAGTGACAACTTTTTGTAAGTGAGTCACTATTTTTAATTGGAAGTCATTGAGACAATGTGTCTGACATTTGGCTCCCGTCAAAGCTTCACACGTATAAAGGTGAACTGCAGATTAATAATCTTTTTAATTGCTTCTTCAGGAACAAGACCCTCACAAGGCTACGCTTGCAAAAGTCGTGCCTACACCCAACAATGGTTCTGCAGAGCTTGTGGCACTTCAGAGAGACCAGGTCAGTGGTCTTCTAAATTGCACACTTCCTGGTTCAAATTATCTTGATTCTCAACAGATATTATTAGCCTTGCCAATTTTTTTTGCATACGCATCCAAACATGCTCTATTATATATATATATCGCTCTATATCTATAGACACCCATGCCATTTTCCATTTGTATTTTCCCTGCCAAAGGAATTTATACAGAAAACAGTGTTACAACAACAATAGTTTTCCCAATTACCCTGAGTAGTAGTAAGTGGAGGTTCCACTAACCGGGGCCAGTTACCCATTTCTGTTTAAGTAATAGAGACCTAGTCCATTTTCCAAACCCTTTCTCCGTCCCAGTGCTCCTCAACGGTCCCTGACTGGCTGAGGAGCTAGTGATGGAGCGAGGCGAACGCAGCAGCCCATTAGCTGATTCAGGGTCATCATAGGCTGCGTCGAACAGATGATGGATGATCTGACAACCAGACTCCCATTATAAGGCTGCATGTCTAATGGATTTGTCCAGCAAATCTCCAAAGCACAACCACCTATGTAGGAAAACACTGATTGTCCCCATCGGTCTGAAGCTGATTGAGCCTGCTGTCTATGCCACCTGCTGTCTGTCGATGGATGGGAACCGTGGGTGTACAATAGCATATTGGGAATGCATCCGTCACATCCCAGTCATCATCCTTCCATCCATTTGCGGTTCCCAATCTTCCTTTGTCTCCCCCACCAGGACGACGCCGGCGAGGGGATCCTGTCCTTCGAGTTCCAGAAGATCCGCTACATCTTTGACGACAAGGAGAAGAAGCTCTTCCTGCCCGTGGCCTTCCCTATCAACCACGCCATGGGCTACTTCCAGGCCTGGCGAGGCTACCAGGAGGAGGCGGACCTGAAGGCGGCGGAGAAGCGCTACGGTACTAACCGCGCCGAGATGATGGTGCCGGACTTCCTGGAGCTCTTCCGAGAGAGGGCCACCGCCCCCTTCTTTGTGTTCCAGGTGGGTTGAGGTCGAGGGGTGGGCGGTTGTTGTCGTATCCAGCGTGGCATCCAGACCCATGGGTTGATCAGTGGTCAGGGTTACTACATCAGAACAGTCTTCATATTACGATCTGGGTTCGCTTTCGTTTTAATTGTGTGATGGTTCCTTGATACTTTTTGAGTTTTGGGGATATGAGTTTCTGATACGCAATGATACAAATACACAATGGATAAAGCTGATTGGTTTCCGTATTGTGCACTCCGCATTATAAACTGTTTATCTTAATCTTTCATTCAGAACTGTAATATCAATCGCTTCGCTATCATTGTAATTACATAAAAAAATTCAAAACCTAAAAAAAATATCTTCCGTCATTGCCATTAAAGAGCTGTTTGAAATCCAGAACTTTGTTGAGCTTGTAAGGTTTTCCTGTAATCCATGGAGTTTCCCCCCCCCCCCCGAAGGTATTCTGTGTGGGGCTGTGGTGCCTGGACGAGTACTGGTACTACAGTGTCTTCACGCTGTTCATGCTGGTAGCGTTCGAGGCCTCCCTGGTCCAGCAGCAGATGAGGAACATGTCTGAGATCCGTCGCATGGGGAACAAGCCCTACATGATCCAGGTGGGCACTGGGAGACCTCCACATTCAGTTCAGCCTCAAATAACAGATATTTGGTTGGATAGCTCATGTATTTATGATGACGATATTATAAAATGTGTTGCGCGTGTGTGTGTGTGTGTGTTTTCCTGCAGGTCTACCGTAACAGAAAGTGGAGACCTGTGTCCAGTGATGAGCTTGTTCCCGGAGACATTGTCTCTATAGGTATGCTTCCTTCATGTCCTGTTCTGCTGATACATATACTTTCCCTCCATACATCGTTTTTCATTGACTCTACGTGTGTGTGTGTGTGTGTGTGGTGTGTGTGTGTGTGTGTGTGTGTGTGTGTGTGTGTGTGTGTGTGTGTGTGTGTGTGTGTGTGTGTGTGTGTGTGTGTGTGTGTGTGCTGTGTGTTACCTCTCCCAGGACGGTCCCCTCAGGAGAACCTGGTACCATGTGATGTGGTGCTCCTTCGGGGCCGCTGCATCGTGGACGAGGCTATGCTGACTGGCGAGTCCGTCCCTCAGATGAAGGTAAGAGGATCGATTGATCCCTCCAGATAGATCAGCCACGTATAGGACTCGGGTATAATCTGTGTGGATAGATAATGGTGTTGTTCATATTTGTATAACTCTGTTTGATTGATTCTGTAGGAGCCATTAGAGGACCTGGACCCAGAACGGATCCTGGACCTTCAGGGGGACTCCCGTCTCCACGTCATCTCCGGTGGGACCAAGGTGGTCCAGCACACGCCGCCCCTGAAAGCCAGTGCCGGCCTCAAACGTCAGTGTCTCGTTCAAAACATGCACACTAAACATCCTTTGTATGCAGTTAATACCTGCATAATGCACTGCATATCGTCTACTACCTTGAAAAGATGACGCTCGTGCTCATGGCTGGTGGTGTTCTTCTGCATTGCAGCGGTGGACAACGGCTGTGTGGCCTATGTTCTGAGGACCGGCTTCTACACTTCCCAGGTGAGCTGACCAATATGGGGATCATTACCTCCCCTGTGGACCAGCGATGCACTACGCTGATGCCACTGTCGCACCCGCTCGTGCGAGGTGTTCCCACTGCCGGCACGCTTTCTCCGACTCACACACGTCAGGCGTCACGTTTGTATCCACTGTAATTCGTCTCCAGGGTAAGCTGTTGAGGACCATCCTGTTTGGCGTGAAGAGGGTGACGGCAAACAACCTGGAAACCTTTATCTTCATCCTCTTCCTCCTGGTGTTCGCGATCGCTGCGGCTGGCTACGTGTGGATAGAAGGTGAGACTCGCCAAAATGTGCACCTGTCCTTTGAACCCAATTCTTGAGTCAATGCAAGTGTTGCCACAAATTAATTTATAAAGGTACATGAGGAGACCATGTCTGGAATTGAAACGTATATTAGTACAGCTTTGAATAAGTCATTGAGGCTCTATGGTCAAACCAAATAAGCAATGTTAGCTTTTACGCAATTTTAGGGGTTTTACGCACTGTATTGTCTGTATTGTGCCCGTTGGAATTGCCATTCTGATTAAGCCTGTAGGAATATAAAACCCATTATTTTGTAACTTTTTGGTTTCAGGGACCAAGGATCCCAGCAGGAACCGCTACAAGCTGTTCTTGGAGTGCACCCTCATCCTGACCTCCGTGGTGCCCCCCGAGCTTCCCATAGAGCTGTCTCTGGCCGTCAACACCTCCCTCATCGCCCTCGCCAAGCTCTGTGAGTCGGCCTGCTTTTGCATGTCATTTGAATGGTGGCACTGGGGGATGGTGGCTGTGGTCCCTCTGCTGTGATCCTCTGAAAGACTTTTAATTCCTCTTCCCCTGTTCCCAGATATATTCTGTACGGAGCCGTTCAGGATACCGTTCGCTGGCAAGGTGGAGGTCTGCTGCTTTGACAAGACGGGAACGCTGACCAGCGACAGCCTGGTTGTACGCGGGGTGGCGGGCCTGAGGTATAATTCACATGCCTAACGCGGGATTTGAGGGGGAAAGTAAACTATGTAGATTATCATAGTGATGAATGATGAAATCATTACTTTGGCAGGTCTTGGAGGATGCATTGTATTAATGTTTTATATTATAAGGCATTCAAATCTTTACAGACAATAGCTGCCTGAAATGATTAATAGGTGCTTCACTGGTTAGTTATAAAATGAACCGTAAACAGTGGTAAACTGTTATTACTCTCATATTTACATTTACATTTAGGGCATTTAGCAGACACTTTTATCCAAAGCGACTTACAATAAGTACATTTGTCATAAGAAGTGCAACAATATATCGCTGTCGGTACAGAAGGGATGTTCATAGAACCAAGTGCAAGTACAACGATCACTAGGCACAATTCACAATTAACACAATTCCCTGTGTTACAGCAATGATAGCAGCTACTGCAGTTGCTACACATCCACTATATGATTCCATCTATGCTCCTCTTTTAATGTGCAAACCCATGAATCTCAAAGGCCGGGCACAATGCCACACCTGGATCCCATCCGTTGACGGGACATGACATGACGCGTTTGGTTCAATTGCATTGTGTTTAATGACTTGATGTCTGCGGTGACAGAGAGGGGAAGGAGGTGATGCCAGTGTCTGAGATCCCAGTGGAGACGCACCGAGTGGTGGCCACCTGTCACTCACTCGTCACTCTGGATGACGGACAGCTCGTTGGGGACCCGCTGGAGAAAGCCATGCTGATGTCCGCCGACTGGAACCTGACTAAAGGTACAAGCTGCACGTCATTTTATCCATAGCTGTGTTCGAAATCGTTCCCTATCACGGATCTAGTGCACTATATAGGGTGCTTGCCGTTTTGTAGTGGTGTTCTAATTCTCAGTGGTTCATTTCATGCACAGTGGATTTAAAATACCCCAAAATTTAAGCGTACATACGATGTTCCCTACATGTTACTCCCGTATACCACAATGCAATGCAGTCGTGTTTTTCTGGAGGAGAAGAAGAAGCTGAAGAACCACAAAAACGAATACATTTAATGATGGAGTCTCCGGCTTTCGTTTAGAAATGTCAACAATTTATTTGGGATTTAACATAGAAAATGGAACATTCAAAATTAATTTAAAAAAAAACCTTGATCAAGGAAATGTAACATTCAACATCGACACACACAACCTCCAGCTTTCCTCATGAGTGCCCGGTTTGTTTACATGATGTGGGCACATCTGTCTGCGTCATTCAGCTACCCGGCGCATTTACGGACGCAAATGACATTTAGAAATGTTCAGCGTAGTGTCTGAATTCTCGTGTGTTGGTTCCCTCTGTAGTGCACTATATCATGAACACTATATAGGGAATAGTGAGTGAGTGAATAGAGAACGATTTCGAACACAGCTCATGTGGCGCAGCAGAGTAAGCACAGGTGCAGCTCGTCCAACTGATTGCTTGATCTATTTAGCTGTGTCTCTGCGCTTTAACTGACTAGCCCTGTTACCTGTTTACTCATAGTTAGTTGCTGTTTACAAGGCTTGTACATAGCGATGTCGTATCGCAATGACCACCGCCATTTTTGGAGCATTGGAATGATGGTCATTTTGTTGGAAGTAATGAATTTTAGGTCATTGTTTAGTAATTCATCGTGAAATGATTTGTCCTTATGGGGAGACATTGTTTTGTCTGAAACTGGCACAGCGTTTCTCCCGTGAGACGTAGGCCTAGGGTAGGATTTATTTGCATTAATTCGGAATGGACAGTACTACAACTCTCTTGAGTCCTCTCAATGTGGGAGAGCATCACAAACAAAACAACAATGATGTATTCGGATGTAGAAGCCCTTTTAGATGTACTTTATTGATTAAATATTAATAGGCCGGAAATAAGGAGTGTCAGTGCAGAAAGTACTAACCAATAATGGATCTTAAAAAAAAACAACAGAAATGAATAAAGAAAACATATCTGTCCAGACTTGGGTACTGGCATATATACCTTAGATGAAACATGTACATGTATTAAGGTAACAAGTTTGCAATGTGTGTACCCTGCTGTAACCTATCAATATAAATAGGGTTCATCCTTATAGTGAGTGGCTTTAGGATGAGGGAAGGTAACCTGATGAAGTAGACGTAGTGTCGGTGCCAAAGTGTGTCCCCTTTTGTTTACGTGCAATTAACATTTTGAATACAGCAGTGCAATTGTGTATATAGTGTGTGTGTGTCCCGGTCTATATGTCCTAAAAACGACTTACCGAACCTCTTTCACTGTGACCAGACGAGAAGGTGTTCACGCGGGGCATCAAAACCCAAGGGCTGAAGATCCACCAGCGCTTCCACTTCTCCAGCGCCCTGAAGAGGATGTCGGTGCTGGCCTCGTACGAGAAGCTGGGCTCCACCGAGCTCTGCTACATCTCCACCGTGAAGGGGGCCCCCGAGACCCTCAGCGGGATGGTAGGTCGTCACACACACGGGGACCTAGCGTGGCGGGTTTCGTTTTGACAACGTAGGTCAATCCGTTAACCAGGCACTTAAAAAATAGAACATAGCTGGAATAAGATGCTACACAATGCTATCTTGTTGTGTACGGGGAATGGGTTAACCTAGCAATTGGAAATGCTTGGCACTTGTTTCTGTGTTATATATTGTTTCTCTTTCTTCTGACAAATGTACGTAGTGTAAGTCGCTTTGGATGAAATGCTAAATGCCCTAAATGTAAATGTTGACATCACCATCCCTGGTCCTCCTGGCTTGTCGCTGTAGTTCTCTGAGCGTCCCGCGAGCTATGACGAGGTCCACAAGGAGATGTCACGAGAAGGTGCCCGGGTGCTCGCGCTGGGGTACAAGGAGATAGGCCACCTCAGCCACCAGCAGGTACAGCTTTTGGTTTTGGCTCTGCCCTATACGTTATTTTATTTCTCAATACTGATACGAGAGTGGTTTTAATCCACCATCCCATGTTGTCGCCGTGGTCCGATCAGACCGCCCTGGTCGATGTAAACAGAGGGCGGTGATTAATCGATGTGTGTGATCGGTGCAGGTCAGAGAGATGACTCGGGACGGGCTGGAGTGTGACCTGCGGTTCGCCGGCTTCATGGTCGTCTCGTGCCCCCTGAAGGCCGACAGCAAGGCCGTCATCAGGGAGATCCAAGAGGCGTCGCACCATGTACGAAAGCTCCTTCCCTGACACACGCATACATGAGGACGAGACACAGGGCATGGTCGTGAATGAGTCGAGTTTGTTGTTGTTAGGGCCGCGCGATGTGGAAAGATGGATCATAATGAAATTCATGGCGATTTTATCATCATATTCATGAATGTCCCTACGATGCTTATAAATGGAAAGTACCTTCAAAACAGTCTGACTGAGGGTGGTTATATTGAAGTACATGGCAGATTGAAATATGGTATCAGACCTAAACTAGTTTTACTTTTTTCTCTGATAAAACCTTAAAACTGATCATAAGTGCACATCTTCTTGTCATCATTAATGTAGACTATGCATGTAAGTATCGCGATAAGTTGATGTCTTCAGTTCACAAACACAACACCTTTTCAAAGACGGTATATGTACTCGCCGCCCGGCACTAGCGGTCATTTTATCTTGTGTCCATAGGTAGTGATGATCACCGGCGACAACCCCCTTACCGCCTGCCACGTGGCCAGGGAGCTCCACTTCATCCAGAAGGAACACACGCTCGTACTGCAGTCAGGCCCCGGTCCCGGTCAGTACCCTAGGGCCTCTACTCCCCATCACACACTCCACAGGGAAACCCGTTCGGCGCACGCGCTAAGCTGCCAAAGCCTGGAAACGAAAAGATGTCCATGTTGTGATTGAGCATCATCATCCCCATCATTCACTCATTCATTCATTCTTTCATTGGGGCCCAAAACACACTGCGCCACGCCGCCACTGACCGGGTGTTTATCTCCTCCAGGCGAGTGGCAGTGGGAGTCCATCGACGGCAGCGTGCACGTGCCCCTGCCCCCGCCCTCCGTGGACGAGTTCATCGAGCAGTACGACCTATGTGTCACCGGGGAGGGGCTCGCCCGGCTCAGCGCGGACACCCGGCTCCTCAACGCCCTGCTGCCTCACGTCAGAGTGTTCGCCCGGGTTAGCCCCAAGCAGAAGGTGGGTGCAGGGGGAGGGAGTGGCGCCGTAGGGTTCTTTGGGGGGGGGGGGGGGGGGGATTTGGAAGCAGAAGCCATTGCAGTCGTGCAGTCACTTGTCTTTAGTCGAATTGAAATGGGTAACGCATGCACCCAAACCACGTGGAAACCTTGTATGTCGTGTCTTTGGGTGGTAAAGGGGTCTGAGTCAAGGGGTCCTCCTACGTTCCATTATACTCGTTAAGTGTTTACGTTCTCTGTCCTGGCGGCGGCCCTCCTCGCAGGAGTTTGTCATCACCAGTCTCAAGGGCCTGGGCTACGTCACGCTGATGTGCGGGGACGGCACCAACGACGTCGGCGCACTCAAACACGCCCACATAGGTGAGCGTTGACGCACGCATCGACACCCGGTGAAACCCACCGACCTGAAGGGTTGATAATAAGCATTGAAAAACCACCCGCATTGAAACACAAACCCCCGACTAGGTGTCGCGCTGTTGGCCAACGCTCCCGAACGCATGCCAGAGAGGAGGAAGCGTGGAAGGGAGAAGGAGGCGGCCGCGGCGGCCGCGGCGGCAGCAGCGGCGGAGACCCGATCCATGCCACCGGTACCGACCTCAGGCAAGATGAGCTCCAGGGCGGCCAGACAGAGGATGATGGCCCAGCGGGAGGAGCAGCTCGCTGCCCAGAAGGTGCGTCGACTGGAGCAGGTGGTGAAAAGGGCACAGGATAATGTGGGGTTCAGGGTGGTTGACTCCCAGTTCACAGGATGTTGGGTTCACCACCATTTTTGCAGTTAGCTCTTGTGCAGAAGGCCTACTCGCTACCTGTTTATTAAGGGCATGGATATAGAGAAGAGTCACTGTCATTCGCTGTGGATTCAAACGTGTGCTCAATGGCTGGTAAACACAGGGATGATGTGATGATGAATCAATTCTTGAGATGTTTGTAAATTTCAGGCCGGAAAGTCAAGTCAAATCAAGATGTTAATGAACCCAGAATCTTGGAAATTGTATGTAGCTATTCACAATACTCCAAATCAATGAACAAAAAGGACAGACGTTCATATATGGAAGTAAACCCTTCAGGTACAAATCACGTTTATTTATGTTCTAACATTTTTTCTAGTGCCGGGCTGATTGCGTTGGTGTGCTCTTTACTCTCAGAGCTCATTAGCGCCCTGCCATTTCGTAAACACTATATCCTCATTGCCTGTCCCATACCGGCAGATGCGCTGATGTATCTCGCCAAAGGGATGGATAAAGGCGCTTGTTTGTTATGTGCCCATAGCAGCACGCCCCTGGGTGCCGTGTAGAGCTGTAGTGCACGTTACTGAACAACAGGGGGTCATGCTGTTGCAGGAACGGATCAGCCAAGTGCTGCGGGAGCTTGAAGAGGACCAGATCCAAGTGGTGAAGCTGGGCGACGCCTCCATCGCTGCCCCCTTCACCTCCAAACTCTCCTCCATACAGTGCAGTGAGTACTGCCACAGCTTCTCCCCTGTGTTTGGCTTTAAGTCCCAATTTATACCTACAACATGGGTCTCTCTATGCCTGGGCTTGCATTCATAGATCTGTGCCTGTGATTCTGGAGTCGTCAAACGTCTCTAATACTTATAATTTTAAAGGGGCTTTAGGTTATATTAGAGCTATATTGTGATTGAGAGTTTAGAAATGCCACAGCCATCTGCCAGCCATTAGTGAGTCAAATGCGTGGAGAGAATGTTGTTTTGCGTTGACTGCGCCTGTGAGCCAAGTTTGGTTTAAGCCTGTTGCCGGCTCATTCATCAGTGCATCTTTTCCATGATTTCGTTCAGGGAATCCATCTTTCATGTAATCACAAATTTCTGAAACACAACTCTTCTCAATGGCAGAGAACTGTAGGAAGGGAGCAGAGTTGAAGAGTTGTATTTTTTTTTTACCCTTTTAAAGTGTCCTACAAATTAACGGGTTTACAAACTTTGTCCGCTGTCATATATTTCCCTGACTTCTTGTTACATTTCTGGTTACATTTTTCACCCCACATGGGAGGCTACCTGGGAGGGGGGGGCGGGCGGATTTTAGGACGTGGAGTCTTAACGCGTAATCGAGCAATTGCGCACAAAATAAATGTCAAAGTGGATTGGCCACTTCCCGTTCTTCAGTCCCTGCTGCAGAGCGAATTCAAATCGCCGGCCCCACAGGCTGGGGGTCTAACACCGTGATATATATAGCCTAAACTATAACCGCATTTCACATTAATCGCAAATATCCCGCTGCTTAGGGTTTTCCTTTGTAGGCGCGTTGAGAGGAGGTCAGTACGTGTGCAGTGTATCAGTGATACGCGGGTTTATCCAATAAGTGGTAGTGTACTCGCACACCATTGGCATGTATACACGCTTGTCTCTGTGTGCGCGTGTGCGAACGAGAATGACGGGGAGAAAGAGTTCTATGCGGAGATGAACGAACGTAATGATATTTGTTTTTCAAAATCTTAAAAAAAAGAAAAGAATCAATTTGTGGCGCTCGGTGTTCATTCTGTGGTGCTGTCCCATACATAGACCACACATGGGTCCATGTATGGTAACACTCACGGCAGTCGGCTCTGTCGGCCAAACCGGTGGCCTAGTGACCCGACCCGGGAGTATAATCTGGCCTGTTAGTGTGTAGAACTCCACAGTGGACAGATGATTCAGGACGTCTAGTCTCCTCTTTTGACGCTGGGTGACCCTCTCCTCGTCTCCCCCAGTCTGTCACGTCATCAAGCAGGGGCGCTGCACTCTGGTCACGACCCTCCAGATGTTCAAGATCCTGGCTCTCAACGCCCTGGTGCTGGCCTACAGCCAGTCCGTGCTCTACCTCGAGGGGGTCAAGTTCAGTGACTTCCAGGCTACTCTGCAGGGTCTGCTGCTGGCCGGCTGCTTCCTCTTCATCTCAAGGTCAAAGGTGAGACGACGTCATGAAAATAATTCTTCTTTCTTTTATTGTCATTATTTTTTTTTCATGCGGAGCATGCACTGACAAGAAATAAAGGTATGCCAAGTCATTTAAAACCTGATTAATACGCACTAGTGCATTCATGCAAAGAAACCAGCGTAAAATCCAACCAAATCCCTGATTATTTTCAGAATTTCATCAGCCATTTCATCATCGCAACTACCACAAAAAGACAGGGGGGGGGGGGGGGGGAGGCGTTCAAAGCTGATCAGTCCCGGTTCGTGTTCGGTCGTCATGTTCTCCTTCTCTCCCTCCGCACGCACAGCCGCTGAAAACACTGTCCAGAGAGCGGCCCTTACCCAACATCTTCAACCTCTACACGGTGTTGACGGTGTTGCTGCAGTTCGCCGTTCACTTCTGCAGCCTGGTGTACCTGTACAAGGGAGCTCAGAGCAGAAGTCCGCCCAGGTGAGCCACACACTCGCATCAAAACCGCGCGCACACCCTAATTTCATAAGCCATGGCGTCACATTCGTCTGTTTTTTTGTACTTTTTCTCTCGCAGAGCGGAAAAGTTTGCTGACCTCTATAAGG
The DNA here is from genome assembly GCA_900291075.1 of Melanogrammus aeglefinus. Classification (NCBI taxonomy): domain Eukaryota; kingdom Metazoa; phylum Chordata; class Actinopteri; order Gadiformes; family Gadidae; genus Melanogrammus; species Melanogrammus aeglefinus. The sequence continues at coordinate 158,369 of OLKM01000377.1, read as the reverse complement.
AGTTTGAACCCAGTCTCATCAACAGTACTGTTTACATTATGTCCATGGCCATGCAGATGGCTACGTTCGCCATTAACTACAAGGTATTCATAATAATTGATGATGCATTGTAATGTGTCCCACGTGTCTCCACAGTGTTCTGTAACAATGACCTGCTGTGCCTGTTATAGGGCCACCCATTCATGGAGTCTCTGAACCGAGAATCGCCCACTACTGTGGAGTATCGCCATATCAGGACTAGCCATCGTGGGACTGCTGTCCGGCTCTTCGCCAGAATTCAACGAACAGTTTGCTCTCGTAGACATTCCAATGGACGTAAGAAAAAACACAAAAACAACGCATGTCAATATTGTAATGTTTGATTATATATTTCTGTTCAATGTATTGTCCATTGTTGTCAGCCTGGAATAGAGAGGTCCTGTCGTGTTCACTGACCCCCCCCCCCCCCCCCCTGCTACCTCTTGTTCCCCTGGCAGTTCAAACTCGTGATCGCCCAGGTCCTAGTGGTGGACTTTGTGTCTGCTCTCCTGGTGGACCGTATCCTACAGTTCCTGCTGGGCAAGGGAACTCTCCGGCTGCCTTCCTGAACTCACGCCCGCCACAACCACATCCACAAGAACCGCTGCCCTTAGCAACCGTGCTGTCGAAGGGGAGCCCCCCAAAAAGACTTTGGTGGAGAAGGAGCTGTTGTGATTTGGAGCCGTAAATGACATATGGACCAGAAGCAGCTGAGGCGGTCATGATGGTGAACAATACTGCACACTCCCAAGAGTACCTCTTCTTCTTTTGCCCCCCCCCCGACCCCCCCGACTTCTAATAAGAGTTCTTCATTAGTCCTTTGTTTCTGCTGTCTATTTCTTCATGCTTTAACCCTCTCCTGGCTCCCATCCCTCCCTCTCTTTTCAACATTTCTGTCTTGCTTCCTCCTCACCTCACTCCTCTTAACACAGAGCCAAGAAGACAGCAGTATTGTGTGAAATGCAAGACTGAGTGTCAGCCAACGTGAAACCTCCGGGCACACAATAAAGGGGCATTCTCTGAGAGAATTGCAAAGCATTTGTATTTTTTTGATTTCTCTCCTTGATTTTGTAAAAAGATAAATCTGTTGCATAAAAATACTTAACAAAAAGTGACCTGTATCTGTCTTTTGTCGTGAAAACCATATATAATCTAAGGAAATCTCAGTGCAATCATGCTCCATGAATAAAATAAAACATGGATGAATTCTATGTTTTATAAAACTAAATTAATGTGATGTCATATATGTAGGCTGAGCTGGAGACTATCAGAGAGTGTGTGTGCGCATTCACGGTCAACCAAATGCAGGAGCGTCAGAGAATGACCGATATCATGTAATGAACCAATGAAAGTTCTGAAAGGGTTTCATCCAAGAGTAGGAGATGGATTCTGATGTGTCAGTTCATGTCATCTGCAGGTTGATTATACATCTGGAGCAATGTTAATTAATAATTATTAACTCATTATTTGTTGGGCATCCTTTAGCAGATTAATATACAGACAAATCATGCACGCACTAATGTTATGTTTCCCGTGATTACATTAGCCTTTTTCAAAGACTAGTACAGGGGTCGGCAACCCTTCAGCGTGCCATCACTAGCACGGGGAAGCATAATCATTGGCACACTTAAAAAAAACCAAAAAAAACTTATTTTTATTTTATTATTAAAAGAATTCACAGCACTATGCGGCAGCATAATCATTACTACCGATTTTTTTGCACTTTATTTTGTTTTGGGCATTTCCTTCGAGTGCAAATGTTTAAATTAGTTACAGAAAGCAGTGTTCTGAAATGGGATCAATTAATAGTTTTTAAACCTATGTTGTGAGTAATGAAGAAGAAAATATTTAAAATATTGTTGCAAGTGGCCTGTATGCATCGCCTTCACATGGTATTGCAAAGCTTTACATGTTTTAAAGATATTGATGTGGATGGTTCCAACATTCTCATATATTCTCGTTTTTTACATTTCTCAGTGCAAATATGTTTTTGAATGATTTTCTGAAAACGTTTTTTTAAGATGGGACATGTAATTATAATTTGTAAGCCCATGTTGCAAATATAACAACCAAAAATACATTAAAATGTTAATGAATGATTGTGGACTATATGGAAATAGTGCAATTCCAGGTCTTCTGGAAATGTTTTTGGTCGCTGTGTCAAAATTCAGCTAATTTTTTTTTAATATATTGTTGTTTAAGGCACACTCGGAAAATGTCAGACTGGCACTGCATGTTGAAAAGGTTGCTGACCCCTGGACTAGTGTTTTGCGGGGAGACTACGTTTCCCAGTATGCATTGGACAGTGATGGCGATGTGCGCAGGTTTCTTTTGAGCGCGCAATACGATTCTACTTCAAAAAAATGGCGGATTTTGAAATGGAAGCAGAAGCCCGGTTTGTAAAACAACTAAACTACCGACTAATTTGTAACCAGTAGGCTATACATGCATGCATATTTATTTGGGCAAATCGTTTTTGGATGTATTTACGTTAGTGACAGTGTTACAGTTGACGCCAGTAACCTACGTTGAGGGGATTGATAAGTACAAGTCAGTCCAGGCACATTACAGCTGGATTGTATCATTGGATTTTCAATGTCGGCAACCAAAAACACCGTTTTAAAAATGTTAACATCGTTTTAACGTGTCATTATTGATGTAAACCTGTGAAGTAACTTATATTCACCACTCCTTTCAACCCCATATCAGTTGCGGCAGTGCGACCGTTCCTGATGGGAATGAGGTACGGACGGTAACACATTTGACAACACTGGCGATGATCCGATTCAATGCTTTAGAACCACTAACTATTTCACAAGGCTCGTTACTTAAATCCTTTTTCTCTTTTAACTCCAAGGCAATAATAATCGACAAAATGGTTAAAAGGGCCCCGTCCTTATCGGCCATCCCAGGGCTCCCACATAAGTCCCGGCGCACCCAGTCTCCAATTCCATCTAGCACAGCAATTCCAGACACGACTGAAGAAGCCACTATCACGGAGAACGGCATGGCTGAAGAGTCCTTGAGGGGATCTGTTCCAAGTGAGGCTCCCTCGCTAAGCCCCTCTTCCCGAAGGAAATCCTGGAGAAGGTCCACTATAGGGCGGCGTTCACTCCCTGCCCTTACCAACCCATCTCAGAGTAGGTCCTATCCTTCCTGCTTACTTAGCTATATTGTGAGATATTCTGGCTGGTGTCCCAACTCCCTTCGTTCTTTTTGTCTGTAGCACTGTGCAGGAGCATCAGTCCATCATTACCCCAACAGGAGCGACTGGAGAAACTGATGGAAGCCTCGATGAAGGTTAGATTTGCTTTCAGCCAAACAGCTGTGTGTCCATCTCTACACTTGTATTGTGTTTGATTTTAAAATGACATTCAAAATCCTTTTGCATGCCTGTCTTTAGCACGCACTAGAAAGAACCCAGAAGTTGTTACAGTCCACGCCAAATGCCTCACTGGAGACATTTAAGAAACAAGGTTAGTAGTACCATACCTGCATATATTTTGTAGGTCATGGATAACAATTCTTGGTAAATCTACACACGTCTTGGGAGTATACTTTGTGATATATACTGTATAATGTTAAGTTTCTTGATATTTAGCCGAGGACATGCAACCACAATGGTGCCGTTTGGCTGAAGAGCTGCGCAGTCCAAGGCCAGCTCAGCAGCTTTCATCGAGTAAAGAAAAGTAATTCCTTTTTAATGTATATATAAACATTCTGCAGCCAGCGTGTTTCCTGTACAGATGTTTCTGTCATTGGTTGTTAACCAACGACTTGTTTATTTCTGGTCTTCACTCCTAGTAATCCTGCCATGCAGCCAGCCCTGGAACAAAAACGCCGTGACATCCACAGGCAGGTTTCTCTTCCTTAAGGATACGCCTTGGTTGCTGTATTTTTTCCCGTGAGAATATTTGAAGTTGTTTATCCACCATCGCCGTGCTCTAGGTTACAGGCGGAGATCGATTCTTGGAGAGCTCTGCTGTCCAAACACCGGATTAAAGCGGAGGCCTTGGCAAGGTTTGAATGTTAAATATGCCTGTACTCCCAGTGCTGAAATACCTCATCTGTGCCAATTATCAGCAATTTAGGACGTTAAACTACACTTTAATCTAACAGTATTAGTAGATACTGAAGAAATGTATGATTTTAAAAAACATTTCACTACACTGTCTTTTTCTGAAGCATTCTGCCTCTTGCCAAGCGAACCCACTGTGTCAATGACGTGTCGGTGTGTAACGTTACACCCTGTTCCAACCTGTGTACTCTTTTGTCTACACCGCCACAGCAAGGTGGAGCAGGGCCAGCAGAGCAGTGTAACCCTAGACCCCGCATCACTGTCCCAGTCCTCTCAGTGGCAGCTCATCCAGCGGAAACCAGACTACCACTCAGTGCTGTCTAGACAGCAGCCTGCAATGCACACGATATATTTGGTGGTATGTTGGATTCATTTCAGATCAGATGTCGTGCCGATAACAATGTGGATACAATTTGAGACTCTCGGGCAGGCGGTTCTTTAATTTGTTTTCCGGAACAACGTTGGCAAGTGTGAATAATACACACAAGAGGTTTATTCACCTCTCAATAAGGATTGATTACCATATGTTTTAGCCCACGTATTTGTGGAACTGAATTTATCTTTTCCTTGACAGATGAAAGCCCAGTGTCAAATTGTGAGAGCGCTTCACTCCATTGAGGAGCACTCACAGTTGGTGGTGAAGGTTCACCAGTAGGAGATTAGGTATTCAGATTTCTGTTTCTGTGTTTCTGTGTTATTTGTGCCAATATTTTGATCTGTGTTCCCTTTTACTTTAGCACAATGTTTTACAAATGGTTTCCTCTTTCAGCGACCGACGAAGGGCTTCTGGACCCTTCACCTGACTGTATCAGAGATCTCGTGGCAGTGCCTTTCTCCTCATCTTAGGTCCCTTGGCTAAAAGGCAACTGGACCGGCCCGTCTTCCTACACGCTCCCTGAGGTTTATTCCCCCATAGTTGTGCTGTGGTTTTTCGCACTTAATTACTATGTATATACCCTGTATGATCTGTGACCTTTGCTTTATGGCATCTTTTAATCCGAACCACCAGGTGGCAATGCTACCCTTTTCAAAACAATGCCAAAATAGGGTTTGGTAGGCCTGTGTCAAGTTTTGCATTTCTAGGGTCAATGTGGAAGACTTTCAAAAAATATATATCATATCATGAATTCAGTTCAAAATACTCATCATAAATGATTTCATATTTGCTAAATGCACACATGTTGGGATGTTATATGTGGTGTAATGTAAGTCAACTTACATTACCATGTAAGTCTTTCATTTTTCATCTGGGATTTGTGTATATATGTCATACGTTGTACCTTTCAAAAATACATTCTAATGGATTGATCCATTTTCACAATATACCTTGTATTACTCCTTTTATTATTTCAGAACCTTTTAACAGCAAAGTGTCAAAACACATCACTTTCCTTTTCATTGAACATAGTAAACACGTCTATGGTGGCCGTCGTCCGATATATAATTATCTTGCTGGTGCTGCATTTATTCCACCCCATGTGTCCCCCCAACGTTGCAGAGGCTCCCCCCCCTCCACGTGACTCACTCCCATCCCTGGCATTTGGCGGGATCACCCAGGCAGAACGAAGCTTTGACATTGTGCCTGTCAGTCACAGCAGCCCTGCTCTTTTCCACTGTTGTGTAATTCCTTGGGAGCCTTTTGGTCATCATGGTCACTACTTTTCATTATGTCTTCGATAATTACACCTAAGAGCAAATGGCTTTTTGTGGGGGTGTGTGTGGGTGTGTGTGTGTGGCCGTGTCTTCGACCTAATGTGTGTGTGTGCGGGGCAGGGTTTTGCTTGTGATTGTGTTTGTGTCAGTCCCTTGGAGGCGACCCCAGAGAGGAGCAAAGAGGGGAGAAGTGGCATCGTGACCATTAGTGTTCGGTAGAGGGGACGCTAGGGCACAGCAGGGGGAAATGATGGAGTCATTTAGATGAAAATGAGCACTGGGTCTGGGGAAACTGAGAGCATCTTGAGCTTTCAAAGGAAATTAAGTTGTGCAACACAAGTCGACATGATGTATCGATGTGTAGAAGCTCTAGAGCGGTCAAAAAAACGATGTTTACTATAGCATATATTATAATTACTAATGCTTAAATGCCATTGGTTGCCCTTCTTTTGAGAGATTATTATATTAGAAGTAGCTATTTTTTTTTTCTAGTGCCGCATTTGTGTCCTTGCTCATTGAGTTCATTATATATTTATAGATTATGCTAATAGTGTTATTTGTGGAGGATTTCGTACATATCCGGGTGTTAATACAATAAGTATTTTCTAGTTTATTTCACTGTGGTTTCTGGATACCAGAATATACGCCAAACATGCAAAGAGTGGATGCTCTTTTTTTTCCCCCTCATACTGTATTCTCTGGTCCAGGATTTCTCTTAACTTTAGATTGATTAGCCACAAATTGTAGTAGATGGATGTCTGAGGAGTCAGCATAAACCACTGCTTGTTTGGTCGCACTGCCCCATGCAAACACATCATTTTTTTTTAGTAGAGTAAGGCAGGCTACAGATTTTCCTCCATGTCTATTCAGCTATCCATTCGTCTTGGGAAGCCCTCCTCTGATCTGAGTGATAAACAACAGCAGAAGCGTCCACGTTTGCAAAAATAAATAAATAGTGAAGAAACTAGTTTTCGGTCTGTGCTGTCAACATGTTCATGCTGAAAGACAAATTTCGAGGTTAATGTATCGGGCCCGAAGAGTTCTGTTAAATCCATGCTCGTTTGACTTAAAACTGCCACAGTAATGCATTGGTTATTAAAAAATGCTTTCATTATAGGAACCAACGCTGGATTTCTTGTAAACCTATTTTAGTTGCACTATTGAGCAATAGGTTATATATATATATCCCGTGGTTATTTAATAAACTCCTTAGGCATTGTGAAATAGATCTACAAATGACTACGTTTGAAATAAAGCACATATGCATTTCTTATTTTTTCATTAGTCCTATTTATTATCAGACGTGCTACAACTATGACAAGCTAAAATTAAATATTTTCCATTATATTTTGGCACCATTTCAATGGATGCAGGCCTATATGGATTACGTCCAATATGAATCGGCTCCTTCCAAATGTTCTCTTTTACTAATTACTATGCTGATGACGTAGCGGTAAAATATGTCACTCGCAAACCCGCCATTATCCAAAAGTACATACACGCAAGGCATTTAAAAATGAGGATCAATTCGATGCGGTGCACAAGGAGAATGCATTCAATATACACCACGACCCCTATAGCGTTCATAACCAGGCTGCAGGATAATAAAACAGCTATATGTTCACAGTACACTGATTAGCACGCTCACGCTCTCTGGTGTTCACTGACCAGAGCACATCACTCGCGCAAAGCAGGAGGGAGCGCACACACACACACACACACACACACACACACACACACACACACACACACACACACACCACACACACTTGGACAGTTGCGCTTCCCTCGTGAAAACAATGGCAAACCATGGTCTGTTTTGAAAAGGCAACCACAGGCAGCGAGCAGCGAGGCATTCAGTGAGCTGGCATTGTATTTAGAGGCTTTTCTGCTCTGCATCGCTTTAGTCGTGTATTGATTTTAATGCACATGTGCGTGCAGATTCTATTTAGCTTTATTTAAAAATGTGCACGACGCTCTCTGCCAGCTCACACATTCAGTGCATGTGTGGCTAGCTCGTCACTGCTGCCTTTTCACTGTTCGGGGCTCCAGCCACTAGCTCCTTTTTTTTTCACCCTGCTAGTAAGCTAGCGCTAGCTCGGTGGCTTGTATTTACTTGAGAATAAGTAAAAAGAAATCCGAATGTAGCGCATATCATTTTTACTATCGGGTCGGAACAGCGGATAGTAAGTCTACCACACAATCGTTACTATCGAGTACGTAAGCGAGTCTTGTATGGTTTGTGTAGTAGAAAATACTTTGCTGGCTAGCAGACTGGCTAGCTATTTGTGCGCATTATTCGACTGAGGAAAACTGCGAGTTTTCTTTTGAAAGTATGGATGATCAAACGAGGATGATGTCGGGTCTGGCCGGACTCGGTGGACTATCGCAGGCCGACGTGGGCGACCCAGACGGGGTTCGAAAGTCACTCGGTCAGCCTCAACAAGACATTGGGGATATTCTTCAGCAAATAATGGCCATCACCGACGAGAGCCTGGACGAGGCGCAGGCCAGGTAAAGACATGCAAGCGGTAGAACGTTAATGCCCGTGTTTTGATACAGAGGGTGTCCTTTCTGAAGTATAAAGCAAGTATGGATGTGTCTTTTCTTAAAATGTGGCGTGTGCTATTGCTTTTGGTCAACAGTTTAGATCTGTGTTTGTTCTTACGATGCAGTCTAATAATATGCCAAAGTGAGCTTTTTTCTTCTTCTTTGTCAGCCCCCAAGCCTGTGCTATAGTTTTGCATATTTGAATGCATTTTATTTTGACGACGGTACTTTTATTTTCACACCTCCTCAAAAAAGTGTCTCCTCGCTACAACGACAAACATTGGGATTTTATATTATATAATTCGCAAAAATGGCCTCTTGATTCAAATTAAGTAGTAATAACTAAGTTGTAATAGAAAATAATAACATTTTCCAATGCCAGGATCGAATTATTGTCTATGCCCCATAATGAACATAATGTGCTTTTAAAGATTGTTTAACACAACTTGTTTTTGCACGAAAGTACTAACCTCTTGAAAATGACTAATACTTGACGTTAATCACAGCTTAATATGCCAATGTTTTGCTTTGTCAGTTAACTCGATGACCACCACGATGAACAAATGAAATGTGATTTTATTTCTTTCTTATGCTTAATTTTCGTTAGATTTACCTGTGTAAAATGTCCTGCAATCATGGTAATTGGGAGATGATCGGTTGGCTATCTTTAATGGCTGGGTGCTCTAATGAGTAAATGTCGATAATGTAGTCATTGAAATGCAAATTGGCCGGTGATATAAGGTAGGGGTTATTTGCTCGATGTAAATGATGTCAGCCCCACACCACAATGATGACAGCAATTCTTATTCACATGACACTGGATTTGTTATTTTCTGTAGGTCCACATGTCACGACAATGCATGGCAATATACGAATAACCCGGATTCATTCGCCATGTGTCTCGAAAGAGCATAAGGTCATCTTGAGTTGAAGCGTTGGATTTTTTTTAAACAATGGATAGCGTCCACTGCAAGCCTGTGGCCACAGTGTGATGTGTCATTAGCTGGTGATTTTCCGACCAACATTTGACCACCTGGTTCTCTTAATTAATTCACTCCTCTTTCACTCCCTCCCTCCCCGGTGTTCATCCTTTTCATTGTGTGCTGGGTGCAATCAATTCTCCTATAATGTGTACGCGAGTGCAGCTGTCCGCAAATCGAGTTTCTATTAATGAGATGGTAGGGGGAGGGATGATGCTATACTGGCATCTTATAACTGCTATTTGATTTTCCGAAAACGCTTGTAGTCTAAATAGCTTCCGTTTTTTATTATTGCAAAAAAAAACGACGTTTGAATTTATTTTGCAGCTACTTTGTTTTAATGTATCCATTCGAAATATATTGTTATTGTTGTGTAGACCTATGATCCACATCCTCAATTGTAAAATCTATGGTGAGCATAAACATTGATGTTGCACCTTCTCCATGGCGAGACATTCCTGGTTTTAAGTATAAATATGGCAATGCGTCCAGTGTATAGATTTCCCTGTGCAGATTTGCCTCTGTATAGATTTGAAACCTGCTGTGCAAAAATACACACTTAAACTGTTATATCTGAAAAAGGGCCATCCAAAAAACTGAACAGATATAAAATACAATACCGCTTTATGAAACATTCATGCAAGAGTCATGACTGGATCTGAAATGAAAACCTGCCTTGCAGTAAATACATGAATATGTATTGTTCATAACGTAGGATAGCCTTTTCATGCATAGAGTTGTCAACTTAACGAAAGAGAAAGCGATAATACAGCACTGGTATGTACATCTTTTTGATGCACAAATGTTATGGAAGGTGAGATCAACCTCTTCACTTGTTGCTACATCAACCAACCAACACATGCTTGATGCTCTATTCCCCCCTCCCCATCCCAAGCGAAGCTCGCGCATCCCATCTGAAAGGCAAAACCAAACTTCAGCAGTGTGCAAACACACACACACACTGACACACACCAACAGATCATCCGAGGCAAATTGGCCTCAATACTGCTAGGATGCCGCGAGGCGAACAACAATCCAGCAGGGCAGGTGTGGTGCGATCGGTCAGCCGCTTCGTAGGTAGGCCACTGGGCCCGCACGTGTGAGGGCCCAGCCCGCGATGGGTGCACGTGCGGTGCCGTTATTGCGGAGGGGTGGCAGTGTGTGGGGGATGCGGGGGGAGTGGTCCAGGACCCTCGGCGATGCAGCAGAGTGTTGCACCTGCACGCAGGCAGCCCACCCTCATCCTCTCACCCTGTCACCGTATGTTCAGATGCTGGCAAGAGGAGTCTCCGGCGCACTGGGGTGGATCAGACGACCCCACGGAGGGAGGGGGAGCTGGGGGGGGCACGGCAGGGGGTGGCCTGCCACTCAACTTCCAGCACAGGTCAGTAAAGGACCGCATGAGCTCCACCCCCTCCTCCTCCTCCTCCACCTCCCTCCTCCTGCTCATACCCCCACTCCATGACGAAGGCGACCCCCTCACCCACCACCACCACCACCACCACCACCCACCCCCCCTCCGCCCCCCAACACCACCACCACCAGCACCAACCCGTCACAACTCAAACCCAGTGTCGAAATAGTGACCGTCTGGTAGGACGACGCAGGCACACGCACAGACACCCACCCACGCTGTAGGTCCTCGAGTCTTATCAAGGCGCTGTCACCACGCAAGGAGTAACAACAAACACGCTGATATTCAGCACGCTTGTCATCGCAGCACACAGTCGGGGAGATAACTGACACAAAACTGGAGTTGGTGTTGCGGTCAGGTGTAGCCGTGTCATAATCATCCGTGGTTGGTGTGTCTGTTGTCGGTGTGTGTTTTTTTTTTTTTTCCCCGGAACGAACCGTACCGATTCCTTTTTGTGTGCGTGTGCGTGTATCATCAGGTTTGTGCTCATCATCATTAGACATGATTCCTTGTTTTTGCGTGTCGCTCGTTCTCGCATCATCTCGAAACGAAGTCTATGTTGCACGTCCCTGTTGTTTTGTTGATTTGCCTTTTTTTTTTGCGGAGGGTGGGATCTTTGTGGTGGTCTCTCCACCTTCGAATGCATTTGTTTTTACAGACCAGCGATCAGAAAAGTGTGTCAACTGTCACGGTCTCTTACTTTGGCTTTTATTTTATTTGCCAAACATGCTTGCTTTCTCAGTGATGTGATTGTTCTTGCCATGTACCGTCACAACACTAGTGACTATTTACAGTCAGCAGTTGCATGTCAGTTAAGGTCACTCCTGGGCTTTTCTGCTGCTGTAGTCAAGTATAACTCTTTTCATGCTGGAAAGATCAGCTATTTTTGTGGCACAGTTGTGCATGTGTTTGTGTTTCTTGATGTATTAGGTTTGACTTTCGGCCCCTAATTGGAAGGGTAGAAAAAAAAATGCTTGACCTTTTCTATTTTGAGACTCCTACTACTACTACTACGACACAGGCGCCCATACCTGAGCGTATTTCATAACATGTAGACCCTCCCAAGTGATCTTCGTCAGATCATTCCCAAATGGATCTCTTTGTATAAGGCCAACCTCAAGAGGTTCAAAATTGGGATGCTATGTATTGGGCCAAAACAGTAGGTGCACAAATCCTGTGACCTTGCGAGATGCCCAATAATTCTTCAACGTACTACCGTGGAAAGCATACAAAGGTCAACATCCTGCTTTTTTCCAGTTCCAAAAAAAACAAAACCTTCTGAAAGGTACTTTCACATCGGCAAGGTCATCTCGTCATTTACAAACAAGTGTCGTAAAAGGGCATGGCTCCCACCCTCTCTTGTACAACGCTGTATAAACCACTTCACCCTTGGGCACAGACCGCCCTCTAGGTTTCCATTAATTTCCCTGCTTCCTACCACCTGCTTTAAACAGGGAGGAGAACGTGGAATAAGTGAACACAAAGAAAGGTCTGTTTATCCTAATCCACCGCTCTCTCTGCCTCACTTCTAACCACTCTCCTTTCTTCCCCTGCAGGAAGCATGCCCTGAACTGTCACAGGATGAAGCCGGCGCTCTTCAGTGTTCTGTGCGAGATCAAAGAAAAGACTGGTGAGTCTCTGCTCTTTCCTGCACTTCACTACCCTTCATAGTCTCTCTCCCTCTCTCTGTCTCTCCCTCTCTCTCTCTCTCTCTCTCTCTCGCCCCCCTCTATGCGTCTGTTCGCTCTCAGAAGTGGTGTATCGGTGGTTCCTTTGCTGCCGGTAATTGTATCCCTGGTATGGGGCGGATCTTGGACGGACCCTGCGGAGGACTTGTATTGATTTTGTATTGATCCTATAGAGCAGAGCACTGATTTATTTATTTATTTCGGCCGCCGGGTTCGAGAGTATCGAGTCAATCTCCTAAAAGTGTTCCTTGTTGGGGTATTATGCAAAATAGATTATATATATCTTGTAAAGATTACGGATTGCTATTACTGCAATACTACTACGTTGTCCAAAATGTAGATTCGCGTTATGGATTTGGATGTGTGTTCCCTTTGACCTTTACTCTTTCGATTGGAATCCTTTTCATATTCAGACTTAAACTATGTTGAAACCAAAGCAACCACATCATAGACCGGACAGTGCGTTTTTTTTTTTAATGCCACTACATCACTTTTTCTTCCTTTTCTTCTTTACCACAAACCAAATTGGTCCCCCAAAACACACTATCGTGGTCACAGTCCGTGTTCTCCCAGGCTGTTGACAGGTCCGATATAAAACACAGCTTGTGTTGTTAACTCGCTAGCCCAGCCCCTCACAAGTGAGAACTAGCTGCATATTTCCATCTTGTTAGCTATTCTGCTCAGCTAGCTGACAGATCCCCAGTATGGTTCAAACAAGGGGGCCAGCAGAGTCTGGCAGACTGATGGCTATGGCCGCGTGAATGATGTGGGCTTTTGAGTTCTCTCTCGCAATCCCTCCATCTCTCTTTCTGAGAGCCCCCACCCCTCTGCTCAGTCTCGCTCCTCTCCCCCATTCCTTTATTTATCCTCCTTTCACAGAGAATCTCTCTAGTTCAAATACAATTTGAAAATGCTGCACTGCTGTCTGTTGTGGCCCTCGCTCAATAATGTATTATTGCTCTCCTGTGATTGGAGGGAAGTAAAGGGTAGGCCTGAGTGAGTGGGGCAGAGTACCCTGTTTCCCAGGCAACCAGTGGTCTTATTTACCCTAATGCCATTCACTTTGATTTTCACATTTAGCCTCTCGGCAAAATGGGCTGTGCGTGCGTGCGTGTGTGTGTGTGCATTTACACATCACGTGTGTATTTACAGTAGGGTCGGCGAAAAGGATAAAGCACTGGGGAAATTGAATGTCTATGCGAAACCCTTGTTTAATCATTTCAATTTTAAACGGGAACGCCATAAAGTGTGTGTGTGCGGGGGGGGGTTTAGCCTTGCGTTTGCTCATCCTCTGCTGGCTGTCTGTCACGCGGTGCCCTTCTAACAGCCCCGTGTACCTGTTTTGGCATTTCCCCCTCCGCGCTCGCAGCCCTCCTACAGGCTCCATTATGTGCCTCTGGAATGTGAATTGACTTCTCAGTGCAGCTCGTGGAAGACCCAATCAGCAGTCTTTGAGTATCTCCCCAGATTTCTTCTTTTTTTTCTCTCTCTCTCTTCGCTTCTGCAGTCTCTTCTCCACTAACAAACACACACTCTCGCAGGCGGCGAGAGAGACACACACACACACACACACACACACACACACACACACACACACACACACACACACACACACACACACACACACACACACACACACACACACACACACACACACACACACACACACACACACACACACACACACACCCGAACAACAGGGATAAAAGCAAACTCGATCTTGGGTCTACTCCTGCTGCTTCGGTCTTGTCCTCTCCCCCTCCCTCCTTTTTGCCTCGCTCCCATTCTTGAAAGAGAAGACTTGCTCTGAACTCGGGGCTTTGATATGGAAATGTAATGGTGGAGAAGGAGGAGGTGGTGGTGGTGGTGGAGAAGGAGGAGGGTAGTGGGGGAGGGGAGGTGAATTCCTCAGAGTGCTGCAGTTGGTTAGATTGTTTTCATTGTAAAGGAAATGGTTCTGCGCAAATGCCAGCTCCCCCCCACCCCACCACCACCCATCTCCACTCCTACAATACAGTGCCTCTGTTGTTCTGGGGTCTCAAATTAAACATGACCTTCATCTGCGTGAAATTTTAGTTTAGTCAATTCTTTTTTAAAGAGGGTGGAGAAGCCGCAGCATTATCTGAGACGGGGGAAAATGATCAAAGTTGAAGAGACAATGGCTACACCAGGACTGTGTTCTGCTCCTGCTGCTTGCTCTCATGGGTATTTTGCTGTAAAAATAGCTCTTGGTGCAATGGGACAGCTTATGCCAAATCCCTGTAAAGCCACTGCAGCTCCTCATAAGTTTTTGATTTTAGTCTTGAGTTGGTTTGAGGTCTTTTTAATTTTTTCGGGGGGCTTTTTAATGTAATCCTCTCGGTTCGCTCCGCGCAAGCAAATGACTCCCCGTGAAAAGTGTCACTCACTTCTATCCCCCGTTTACCCCAGGTTCGTCAGAGCGTGTTGGATATGTCTGCATGAAATGTGTGTTGTCAGCGGTAACCGGTTAATGATTGGTGGAGCCTAGTTGAGCTTGCCTTTGCATAGCCATAGGCCTCTTCACACCGCCACGCAACATAAATGCATATCCCCTCCCTACCCACTGCCAAGGCCCTGCTCAAGTTTGAAGCCATTCAATGAATCATATTAATGAGTTCCTTTCCTGTAGTAAATAAATTAGACATTCGACTTTTGTCATTGGCGGAAACTAGGAAGGTATGACTCAAGCCGTGTTTATTTGCGTAGCGCTGTTTATTTATACGCGACCACCCTACAATTTCCAACGGATAGACTGGAGACTGCCTTTACAGAGATAATTATAGATCAGTTGACTTCACTCTCCTGTTCAGAGTGATAATGGAGAGCAAGAGGAGGGAGAGCGTCCTCATGAATTAGGAAAAAAAAGTCGGGGTCGTTTTGGATTCTGTGGTGGCTACTAGATGTTGTAACAGGTTCCGGGTGGGCAACGCCATGGTAACAAATGACACCATGACACCAACCATGGTATTAATGATGTCTTCCAATGCATGTTTCAGAAACATAAGACGCCATCCGCAGACACCCAATAGTCAGCCCAGTTCACCCTCACCAAGACTGGCTCAGAAATCCAATTATGTTGGCTTCGACTTTAGAGTGGCTTGTATTTCTGCCACTTATTGTGACATTTGGGTAACACCACGTTACTAATTGAATTTAATTACCATCAGGGTAGGATGGACGCCTAATTGCAATTTGTTGATTCAAAGTTGGCAGTAACACCAAAATGAATACTTTATGAGTTATCATACGGTCTACTCGTGTTTATATAGGCGACTTATGCTAACGTAGACAATATAAATTATAAATATTGGCGCAAATGAGAATCGCCATTGTTAATTGCAGTTGTTTTTCTGTTTTTAACCGACATGCATTTTAATGCCGGATTGGTATTATTTTCGATCCAGTTAACACGAAAACTCTGTTGGTTTAGAATTTTATCCTCGTCTATTAAGGCTGTTTTTTTTATATTAACAACCCAGAACACTAAAACGCAGTGTGGCGCATTCCTCTGCAGAATGTTGCCAATAGCCCGCACTCATTTTAATGATTGGCTTGTTAATGTTATTTGGGATTAACACCCGCGGCGTTGCGTTCTAGATTAAACTGCTTTCCTGGCTTCCCTCTCTTGATACAATCGAGGGATCCGGAGTCCAGTGAATCATCGGCTTCACTTAAGCGGTTTAATTATTATTCCCTCACAAATGGCTACAATTGGAAAAACTAGTGATAAAACTTTAGGAGATGTGAGCGGGGCCATCTTGTGTTATGTTTTAACGAGGAGGAAATCAGCAGCGCGAAGTGATACCGAGCCCTTAACTATTTTGAAGGGAAAATTAGCGTAGCTGTAGCTCTTTGTTGTGCTAACCCTGGTACGGCCTTGTTCATTCCCGGGCGTCATGCCTCATACGCAGGCGGTTGTTTTCTGTACTCCCAGCCCATAATGCTACATCACTAAAGTTTGGGCCGTTATTTCCCCTCTCTCTTCTACACCCCCCCCCCCCCCCCCCAACACCCTGATGCCTTTCAGCTGAATTATTTCATGGTGTTTTCAGGCGTCACTGTTGTGGTTTGCGGTGCCCTGCCACTCAATCTGTTTTTTCTTCTTTTCTTTTTTTCTTCCTCCTTCCCCTTCTTTTACCAGTAGAGAATAAATAAAAAGAGATGGTGTTTGGAGGAGGGGTGGATAGTGGCGGTGGTGATGGAGGGAGGGGGGGTGGGGAGGGAGGGAGGGGGAGGGGGTGGGGCCGGAGCGATAGAGAGAGATTGATGAGGCAGTAAGAGCAGCAGTAATTACTTGGTGTCCATTCCCCCAGCCAGATTGGCAGACGGCTAATATCACACAGACCCCTGGCCCTGACAGACAACCCCCACCCATCCTCCCTCCCTCCCTCCCTCAACGCAAGCCCTCAAACTGGGGAGGCAGGGGTACCCCAACCCCTCAGCCCACACCTAATGGTGTGTGTGGGCTGGCTGCCCCCCCCCCCCCCCATGTGGTGTTATTCCTGTAGGAATTGGCCCGCTGTATGGACAGAGGCTGATGGCTGTCTGGCGGGTAGTGGGGGGGGGGGGGGATCAGAGCATGAGATGTAGTATTGTGTCTATATCACTATAATGCCATCATGGGCCAGGCTGACCCAGGCCGCACCAGTAAGCCTGTTTTCTGTTTGCTGAGTCGGCCATAAATCATTGTCCACTAATTGAGTGAAATCGTAAGTTTTTTTAGGTCTTTAACAGCCTTTTTATGACTTCTAACAGCTTTTATGGGTCTTTTGTGTGTGTGTGTGTGTTTATTTGATTTGATTGGCGGCAGGTATTCATGGGAGGTGACTGCATTTTGACCAATGGCATCTGTTCCTCGGGCCTTGACCCTCGCCGCTATAATTTGAGAAGTAGGCGCTCCGTCGAAGGGGGGGCGGGGGGGGGGGGACCGTGGAGGGTGACCCACTGGAAGAGGTCCAGCGCTTCACCACAGGCCCCACCGACGTCCAGGGCGGCCCTCCTCCTCCTCCTCCTATCTCTTCATCCGATCGGGCCTCCCTCCCTCCTTCTCCGCGGGCGCCCTCCTCTCACCCCGCTTTGAGGCTTGGGCTTTTAAGAAAGACGGTCTCTTTAATTAAAGATATGTAAATGCAGTCTCAGCTGGAATGGTTTGGTTTGGTGGTGGCGATGGGGGAGGGGACGAGGAGGAGGAGGAGGAGTGCATGAGCCCAGGTCCTAATCCTGACTAATTAGGGATTAATTACAATTGATGGGTGCCTTCCTCCTTCTGTGGCAGCGCGCATGGCGGTGGCAGACATTGTGTTTATATATTTCACACTGTGTCATAAATACAAGGGGGGGATTGAGACATCAGGGGCTGGTGGTGGTGGGGGGGGGGGGGTGTGCACCAGCCTCTCCAGGATTAGCAGACTGTTTAGGGTTATTAAAGGCATTGGAGGTCCCAATCTTGTGTGTGTGTGTGTGTGTGTGTGTGTGTGTGTGTGTGTGTGTGTGTGTGTGTGTGTGTGTGTGTGTGTGTGTGTGTGTGTGTGTGTGTGTGTGTGTGTGTGTGTGTGTGTGTGTGTGTGTGTGTGTGAGAGATAGTTTGAGTGTTTGGTTAATGTTGAACCGGATCAATCCTGAGTGTGATTAAATTAGTGGCAGGTTTTCCTTTGAATGTATTGCTTCCTATCTATATTGCATTTACGGGCTGTAATGCACAGAGGGGTCGGCTAGGGGAATCTGCCCTCCTTCCGACTCCAAAGCGTCCCCCCGTTCCTGGTTCTTCCCTCCGCACATGCCCCCCCCCCCCACCCCCCTTCCCCGTGTCGGGCTAAACGTGCGCACACCGGGATCTCTGGCACCATCCGACTGTGTCATAACGCTTGTTTCCTTGTTATAGATGGCCACTGCTCCTCTGATCTATTGCTTAATTGCCACCTAATTTGCATAACAGTGCAAATTAACGACCTCTCCAATGAGCGTTCA
>OLKM01000377.1:25000-135000 GCA_900291075.1 Melanogrammus aeglefinus | reverse complement strand
AATGTGGAATTCAGCGTAAATTTATTTTGTGCTTTAACGGCATAGTGGCGGAATGGAGCCGCTGCCAGGAGCGTGTCAGCTCCCCGCCAGTGTTCAATCGCACAGTTTACCACAATCATGTACATAATAAATAGAAGGGCCCCGACTCATGCACTAAAGGTGTCTAGCCCATTTGGTTTTCCCCTTCCAACAGGGACTACGCTCAGGTGGTTGGTATAATAACCTCCTTTTGAAGATTCACAATGGGCTGTTTCTCAGACACTGTAAGAGGATTTCAAGTGGTGTGTGTGTGTGTGTGTGTGTGTGTGTGTGTGTGTGTGTGTGTGTGTGTGTGTGTGTGTGTGTGTGTGTGTGTGTGTGTGTGTGTGTGTGTGTGTGTGTGTGTGTGTGTGTGTGTGTGTGTGTGTGTGTTTCAGGGCATGTGTGTGTGTCTCAGGGCGAGAGGGCATACAGAGGCAGAGAGAAATGTAGGGAGAGAGAGATGAGTCGGTGGCTAGAGGCTGACAGAGGTCCTGGTTTAATACAGTGGTGGAGTGGTGCAACTGATAGCTATACTTATGACCAGAGGGGCCCACAGTGACAGCACATGCACTCCCATTACCAGTCTCATGCTTCATGCACCAGACCGCCTGGCGGCCTGCCACCGCGGGGCCACACTGCCCTCTGCTGTCCGGTCACCCGAGCTGCACAGTATTTTGCACTCATTGATTATTCGCCCGGGCCCCCTACGAGCAGTGACTCCTAAACAGACTGTCTTGGGTTCAGCAAACAAGGCTCTCAGCGATTAAACTGTAAGCGCCGTTTGAAAGCCTTAAATCTGAACTGAGAAGATATCTTTTTTTTTTTCAATAATAATTCACACAGAAGAATCTACTTTAGCCTGCCGTATTAGTAGTATTAGTATTATTGGCTGTGGTGGTGCCTTGCCACGCCAATCATCAAGCCTTCTTCATTATTATTTTTTTTTTTAACTGCAACAAAGCTAGCACAGTATTTCGATAGCGGGATATCTCACCAAGGGTTTCAAACCCGGGTCGCTCGAATCATACCCTATATGTTACTCAGTGACCCACCGGGCTCTACTCGTGCTCTACTCGCGATTATTTTTGAGTTTGAAAACATGATGTATTTGTTGAGCATGTCTCTCCCAAAAAGAAATTTGAAATTTCGGCTTAAAAATTACACAAAATGGTCAAAAGAAAATGTTCCAATGTAAAACAATATACAGATATGTATCCAGCTGTTCTGCCCTTTCTATAAAACATAAAAATCAAATAAAAAAAACAAATTCTGTCAATTTTGTGATCGTTTGACGCTAAACTCGCTATCACAATTCGATTAACCGCCCAGCCCTAGGATATACTACCTGCACCAACGTCATGGTAGTTTGACCGCCCCAAGCTCGACGCCTGCTAGACCCCGGTGTCTCACGTCCCCCCTCTGCCTTCTCTCTCTCTCCCCCCAGTGCTGAGCATCCGCGGCGTGCAGGAAGAAGACCCCCCGGACCCCCAGATCATGCGCCTGGACAACATGCTGCTGGCGGAGGGCGTGTCCGGCCCGGAGAAGGGCGGGGGCTCGGCGGCGGCGGCTGCGGCGGCGGCGGCGAGCGGGAGGCTCGCCCAACGACGGCAGCATCGAGCACTCGGACTATCGGGCCAAGCTGGCGCAGATCCGGCAGATCTACCACTCGGAGCTGGAGAAATACGAGCAGGTTGGTGTCCCCGCCCCCCCCCCCCCCCAGATATTTGATTGATTTATTGAATGGAGGTTTTATTAATATTTCTTATGAGGCATTTTATTTATTTCCACAATGGTGTCTGATGTCTCTCTCTCTCTGTCTCTGTCTCTCTGTCTCTGTCTCTCTCTCTCTCTGTATCTGTGTCTCTCTCTGTCTGTCTGTCTGTCTGTCTGTCTCGCTCTGTGTCTGTCTGTCTGTCTGTCTGTCTGTCTGTCTGTCTGTCTGTCTGTCTGTCTGTCTGTCTGTCTGTCTGTCTGTCTGTCTGTCTGTCTGTCTGTCTGTCTGTCTGTCTGTCTGTCTGTCTGTCTGTCTGTCTGTCTGTCTGTCTCTCTGTCTGTCTGTCTGTCTTGTCTGTCTGTCTGTCTGTCTTGTCTGTCCTGTCTGTCTGTCTGTCTGTCTGTCTGTCTGTCTGTCTGCTGTCTGTCTGTCTGTCTGTCTGTCTGTCTGTCTGTCTGTCTGTCTGTCTGTCTGTCTGTCTGTCTCTCTGGCTCTGTCTCTCTCTATCTCTGTGTCTCTGTCTGTCTCTCTCTGTCTGTGTCTGTCTCTGTCTCTCTCTGTCTGTGTCTGTCTCTCTCTGTCTCTCGGTGTCGACCGGCCAGGCATGCAGTGAGTTCACCAACCACGTGATGAACCTGCTGCGGGAGCAGTCCCGCACGCGGCCCATCTCGCCCAAGGAGATTGAGCGCATGGTGGCCATCATCCACCGCAAGTTCAGCTCCATCCAGATGCAGCTGAAGCAGAGCACCTGCGAGGCCGTCATGATTACTGAGCAGATTCCTACAATGATCTGAGCCAGGTGTGTGTGTGTGTGTGTGTGTGTGTGTGTGTGTGTGTGTGTGTGTGTGTGTGTGTGTGTGTGTGTGTGTGTGTGTGTGTGTGTGTGTGTGTGTGTGTGTGTGTGTGTGTGTGTGTGTGTGTGTGTCTCTGTCTGACTGGGTCTTTGTGCCTTTGCATGAAACTCTTAACTCGGAAAACCAACGCACAACGTGTGTTGTCTTTGTGTGTCTCAAATGGGTTATTGTATATGTGTATGAATGTGTGTCTGTCTATTATTCCACCATAACGTGTCTGTGTGTGTGTGTGTGTGTGTGGGTGTCTGTGTGTGTGTATGTGCGTGTGCGTTCATGATTACGTGATGATATTTTCCTTGTAGCATTTTGCATTCACTGCACATTGCCTAAGAATTGGAGAAATTATGTTTGTCCAATGAAGCATTCATTTTCCATTATGTACAGCTTGAACAGCCTCACTTCAGATAATGAACATAACGACGGAAAATTGGATCCCGTTAATGTAAATGAGCTCAGGAAAGACGGCGTTTAAACAACATTGCAATCAAATTAAAAAAATTAAAAAAAAAAAACTATTTCACCGCTGCACCCAATCTTTACACTACCCTACCACGGTGCGTTTCCATAAACAAACGCGCGCACCGCCGTGGTTCCCGCCGTGACGTGCAGTGTTCTCTCTGTCCCGCGCCCCCCAGGCGCAAGCGGCGTAACTTCAACAAGCAGGCGACGGAGGTGCTGAACGAGTACTTCTACTCCCACCTGTCCAACCCGTACCCCAGCGAGGAGGCCAAGGAAGAGCTGGCCAAGAAGTGTGCCATCACCGTCTCTCAGGTGAGCTGTCGTCTGGACGCACCCCCACTGTGCTGTTTAACGGACCGACGCTAGTTGGAAGATCTGCAGCCATTGACTCGCTCTTAGTTAGATCTTAGTTAGCGTTCAATCTGACGTATCAATAGATGGGACTCGAATGGAGGCATTTTCGTTGTGTGTATGGCACACCTAGCTTATCTATCTCCTTTTAATCTGAGTTTTATTTGCCCTCTTGGGCTTTTATGAAGTCATTCTCAGAAAAGGCATTTTTGGTCGTTCCCCTTTTTTTTACCCCGTACCCGTCTAAGTGAACTAACGCGCGCCATCTGTGTGATCTCTCCCTGTCGCAAGGTCTCTAATTGGTTCGGCAACAAGAGAATACGCTACAAGAAGAACATTGGTAAGTTCCAGGAGGAAGCAAATCTCTACGCAGTTAAAACGGCGGTGGACGCCGCCAGTGTGTCGGCGCAGGCTAGCCAGGCTAACTCTCCGGCGACGCCCAACTCAGGTACCACGTGTTCCATCAGTCACTTCTCATCACACACACACACACACACACACACACACACACACACACGCGCCTATCGTCTCAACACAAGTTCAAGTCGATTCCCACTAGAGGGCCTCGCACCGCACGAGCAGCTCTAAGGGCCTAACAGTCAGGGGTCAATTTCAACTAGAGTTTCTGTTTTGGTTTAATGAGTCACTTGACCGGCGAAGGGTATCCTCCCTCCCTCCCTCCCTCCCTCCCTACCTCCCTCCCTCCCTCCCTCCCTCCCCCAAAGGCATGGGAGGAGGAGCGGGGGCAGTATGTTAAGAAGCCGCTCAATGAGCCAACACATAAGAGATTAGATTAATGCTAAATCCTCCCTGTGCCTTTACCTGCTGCCACACACATGCTCTCTGTGGTCCTGGCTCCAAGCGCACCGAGGTCTTAGTGATATCCCCCTTTATTCCTGTCTTCAATACCAATTAATACTACTACAAAACGCACCGGCTGTTGGCTTCCTTGTCAAGCGCCTTCTTGGTGGATAAAGTGATACAAAGCCCCCATTATCCTGCGTCATCGTGAGGACCTTTTTAACACTATGTTAAAAGGGTGTGGTATAATGGGATGGAAAATTGTAGTTCCTTCACCGACAAAGACATGCCCTGTGCTGCCCCTATGCTATCTTTCCATGCAGAGTGTTGTCGTCGGGCCAAGTCTTTGCAGATGTCCTTCATGGAGCCCTCTACAGTCACTACACCAAATATGATAACATGAAAAAAAAAAACAACAACAATGCTGCAACACAAACATGAGCAAGAAAGTGTATTGGGAATAACCCCGACATCTTTGTTGAGAGCAGATGGCAGGGTTACTGAACTGTTCTTGGAGTAAAAAGCACACACCCTTCCACCGTCTCCCGGCTCAGAGGAGAATCAAAGCCTGTGTTAAGGGTTCATCTGTCGTGGAACGTTGCTCTTCCGTTTTCCAATGTCTTTGGCTCCATTAGATGCAGGTGATGGCTCAGACACCACCGACGCCTAAACTATCACAAATAAACAAACCAAGAATGTGATTAGGGGGGGAAAACTTAAAGCAGATGGAGCCCTGAGGTGGCCCCTGCTAAACCCTTGGGGAAACCCCACACACAAACCCCCTTGCGATCCCTTTAGACGGTTGAATTGACCCCTGTGTTACGAGGGTCGGGTGCAGTGCGGCGCGGGGTCCTTGGCTCTCGGCTTGTATGTCAGGCGGCTAACACTGTGTTCAAACTCTGTGTACTTTGTCTGCCATGTTGTTGTTTTGTTTACCTTCCAAATAGTTAAGTAATTGTAAATATCCCTCTGATATTTAACGACGTTAGTCCTTCATGTGTATGTATCTTTTTGCTTGGTTGCTCTCAGGATATTGTTTTAGTTTTTTTAGTCATTATGGCTTTCATAATGAGTTGGGTTTGTGGTTATGAAGCACAATACTCACACACACACACACACACACACACACACACACACACACACACACACACGTACACACACACACACACACACACACACGTACACACACACACACACACACACACACACACACGTACACACACACACGGTGTACACACAGTACACACACACACACACACACACAGTACACACACACACACATAGCCTCTATGTTCTGAGGAAGCAGAGAGGAGCAGGTAGGTGACCATTCAGTTGTTTGACTGTGTTGAGTTGCAGCGGTTCCCCGTACGTCCCCCACAAGCCCGGCCCCCCCCCCCCCCTGACCACTTTCACAACCCGCCGCGGCCGAAGGGCCCTGCCGCTCACTGAGACGGTTTGCGTTTCTTTCGTGGTCACTGCTCCTTCTACCCCACATCGCATCTGTAATGCATTGCGAACACGCAGAGGCCGACCCCCGTCACCACTCCGTAGGTGGTCACCCCCCCCCCCATGTCCTGGAGACTGTTTGGCCGGTCCCATGCCTCACAGGGTTTACCGTGAAGGCTTTAGTCTGGAATAAAACCCAAAGGCCCGAGCTCAACTGCTGGGTCTCCATAGAATAAAGTCGACGCGAGGGCCGCGCCTTGCCCCCGTAACTCAGCCAATCCGAGGCTGAGAAGCGGGGGGCTCGACCCCCCCCCCCCCCCCACGACCCGGGTGGCGCCGGGGCCTCTTCTTCACTCTGATTGGCTGGATGTATTGCCTGCAGGGTCACCGGGGTCATACAGCTTGTCTCACACAGGCGACGCTTACCTGGGCCTGCGTTCGCTCAACGGGGAGGGACTGGGCCTCACGCCCGCTCTGCAGCCACAGGTACCTCTATAGCGTGTCACCCCCCCCCCCCAACCTCCGTAGCATCCCAGTGACCCAGCGTGGCTCCCTCTCCTTCCGACCGGACCACACCACACACACCCCGCCACCCCACCCTCAATCCTCGACGTTTGTTCCCTGTGGCTCCAAAACGTTGTCCTTTTCAAACCCCTCCTCCTCTCCCCCTCCCCCCCCCCCCACCACCCACCCCACCCCCCCCCCACCCCACCCCCACCCCACCCACCACCCCCCACCCCACCTGAGGTGTAGCGCCTCATCGTGACTGTAGTGGTTTGCCCCCCCCCATCCGGTCTCTCCTGCTCCACCCTCCTCCCTCATGTCAGTGAACCCCGTCTTGGTACTGGGTCCCCGTCGTAACCCCCCCTCCCCCCCCCCCGGAGTCCACAGATTTCTGCTGTGGAGCGGGCCACCTCATCCACGGGATCTTGGCGAGATGCCGTGTTGTTTCAGGCGTTAGGCACGGGGTCAACGAGACGAGCCCCGCGCGAGCTCTGGTGGACGAGAGCCCGTGCCCAGCGGGGCGTTTCGACCTCGGGCAGTCCCGAGGGACACAGCAGAGATCTGCCGGTCGTGTCGATCCTCCCTTCCCCCTCAGCCTGTGTCCTGTGTGTTTGTGTGTGTATGTGTCTCTCTGTGTTGTGGATTGACTTAGACTGTTTCTTCTACTAATAGTGGGTTTCTTTTGTGTGTGTGTGTGTGTGTGTGTGTGTGTGTGTGTGTGTGTGTGTGTGTGTGTGTGTGTGTGTGTGTGTGTGTGTGTGTGTGTGTGTGTGTGTGTGTGTGTGTCTCTCTCTCTCTCTCTGGGTCTGGCAGGTGGATACCCTGCACCGTGCTACACACCTGACGGCAGGCTATGAGGAGCTGTCGGCCAGCAGCCTCTTCACCAGTCACCTGGACGTGAGTACCGGCCCCTCCCCTTCTCCACACTGTGGTACTCTAGTTCTCTCTCTATGTCGTCCTCAGACGAGTCGTCCAATGTTGTCTCCATTGTTAGACTATACAATGCTAATTAAGGACTGTGGGGCGCAACTCCTCTCAATCCTACTCTGGCCGTTTCGGTCTTTATAGCCTTATCCGCCCTTTGTTCGTTTCCCTTGTGAGGATCGGAAGAGACGCGAGCAACATCTTTGGTTTATTATTTGAAGTAGCCTTCTCCTAGATGGGTTGCCTTTCAAGGCTGGGTCCCATCTACCCACTATTTACCCATAGCTGGGGACGGTATCTCGGTATCTCGCAGACGCAGAGCACTCATAGCATACAGCACATGGTTTTCCTAGGCGGTCTCCCATCCAAGTACTAACCAGGCCCGACCCTGCTTAGCTTCCGAGATCAAGACGAGATCGGGCGTGATCTGGGTGCTATACCGACATATATACTGACAGTTCAGCGCTAGTGAGTGAGCCGCCGCTGGGCTCTTAAGGCTCAGATAGACCGGCTTTAACGCTAAGAGTGCAGAGCAGGACGACGTGGGTGACTGGACGGGGGAAACGAGATAGTATACCGCATATTGAACTCCATATGAAACGGGATAGGACGCTGCAAATTAAACTGTAACATAGGACGCTGCAAATTAAACTACATGGGACAGTAGATAGGACGCTGCAAATTAAACTACATGGGACAGTAGATATGACTTGTGGTTGGTGCCTACTAGGGACGGGCAAAACGATTATTTTCCTGGCAACCCTTGCCAGGGCTGCCAGATTGAGCGGGAAATCTGGCAGCCCTGGTTATTTGACTTTGCGGCCCCAGACAATAACCTGAGCGACGGCGACGCTTGTTTGTTCTCTCTGCAGGCTAACAGCAGCTGGCAGGACAGCGACCCCACCTCCACCACCACCACCACCCTCATCCCCCCGCAGATCCCCTCTCCACCTGGCCCCCCCTGCAGCATCCACTCCGACACCTCCAACTGAGACCCCACCTTTTGCACCCCCCCCACCCCGCGACTCACCCCTTCCTGATGCGCACACACGACACGCACACACACACAACACACACAACACACACACACACACACACACACACACACACACACACACACACACACACACACACACACACACACACACACACACCCCCTTTGCCACAGGACTGCCCAGCACTAGGGGGGGAGGGGGCGGGTTTATTTGCCTTCCGATACCGGGACTGTAGATTCAGAAATGCGGAAGTCCCCCCCCCCGCCCCCCGACGGCTTCTGAAGAAGGAAAACAACAAAAAACGGGAGGGCGGAAACCGACCGAACCGAAACAAACCCTCCCCTTTTAAGACCATCTCCCAAAAGAAAAAGCTTTTCAAGGACCGATTTGTTTGTTTTTTCCTTCTCCTGTTCTTTTTCTTCTTTGGAAAAACCACTGAGCGAGCCGCGGCCGTGAACACGATGTCTACTCTGCACACGACCTGTGCATGATGCACGTGTTTAAACCTCGCACAGTATTCAGACAGCCTGTTGCTCCCGACCCACCCGGGGGTGGGGGGGGGGACTCGTCCACGCGTTAGGACCGCAGAGCGCCCGTTGGCGGCGTTTGAACGGCCGTGTCGACGCGGATCATTAACGGGAGCTCCAGCCCTCCGCCGCTTGTACCAAAGTGTTGCCCCCAGCATAGCGCCCCTCTTCCTCGACTCCGCCCACGCCACGCCGACGGCCCACCACCACTTCCGCAACTTCCCACCCCCCCACCCCCCCCCACCCCGGGAATCCTCTGCGGCAGCCAGAGAGGAGACACGAGATGTGTCAAAGCACAATATTCTGCACCTTTTTTTTTTTTTTTTTTTGGCCCCGAGAATTGGGTGCTTCCGCCGTCCTTCGAGCTGGGGGGTACTTCACCCACACCGGGGGGTTCAGAGGTGGTTCAGAGGTCGGAGCCAATCCGTTGTTCAGTTTCTTTTGTCTTTGGGTTGGGTTGGGTGGCGAGGGGGCCACCCCCTTTTGTGTGTTGTGGGCCTTCTTAGATGGGACGTTCCCATGCGCTCTGTCAAAAACGGTTTATTTGATTGTAGTCTATTTTCTAATGCTTTTTTTTTCTTTGTCCTTATTTTCTTCCCACAACCACAAAAATCTCAACCCGGCAGCGACCAAATAAAACTAGGTCTGGCTTCTCCAGGGAGCGCGGCAAGAGGTGGGACACAGTGGGTGTGGAGGGGGGTGGGGGGTGGAAAGTAACATTTTTGTCGGGACAAATGTACCATGAATTTAGAAATGTGACCGTCTTCCATGCATGTAGGATTTTTTTTTTTTTTGCTTTTTTTTTTTTAGGTGTGTTTTGATTATCGTTTTCATTTAATCTTCAAGTTTGTAGCTTCACTTTTTATTAACAAAAAGAAAAAAAAAAGAAAGGGTTTAATGTTATCAGACAGACCAAAAAAGGAGTGTGCCGTTCCTTGGACACTCCTCAGTGAGACCGGCTTTGGCCTTGCTGTAATTCTAAACCATTCACATGACCGGGGGGTACTTGGGTAAGCAGCCCGTAACGGGGGAACTCCTACTCACTTGAAAAACCATGTGCGTTCACTGGCCCAAGGCAACACACCACTTCCTATCGTACCGAAACCAAAAAATACAAAAAAAAAAAACAGCCTCCACAATAGACGCTATGATGAAACGCTTGCCCGCGTCGGTGGGCAGACACCTTTTTTATTTCCGTTTTTGTTTTGAGGAGAGGAGGGATTTATTTTTCTTTCAAACTGTCTCTGTTGCCTCCACGGTAGGGCTCGGTCTTACCATCTATGCGGCATCGTATCACACCCGTGAATTTGATTGTATCCTGTACAGTCGACCCCCCCCCCCCCCACACTTTTTGATTCGGAATGTTCTGTTTGTGTTTGTCTTACGACTACGAGAATAACGTACCCATGTTTGTCTTTTTCTTTATTTTTACTGATCTTTGGTTTTGGATTTGGCTGGTTGGCAAGGGCTTTCTCTCCTCGGTCACCGAAACGGGCAGCACTGGGTGTACAATAACTCTCGGCAGGTGTGAAAGACGCACCGGACAAATGCAAGTGTTTGTTTGTTTCTAGGTTGTTTTCGTTTGTGGGGGAAGGTTGGAATTCACATCCTGTGAACGTTTGTCTTTTTCTTTATGTGCAACAGATAAGCAAAGAGCAAAAGGATTTTGATAGTAAGATAAGGCCTTATGGATACAGAAATGTAAAAATACACACGACTTGGCGAAGTGTTACAGAAAATAAACTTGAGCTCCTAAGCCTCGAGTGTAATCTGATTTAAAAGTACCCGTTTACTGTTACTATGTACATTTCATATGACTTTATCTTACGAATAATGTTACCACAACACCAAAACTAGCGTATACCCCTTTTTTCTACCAGTTGTAATGGATGTCACTGTACAGTTTGTGGAATGTTTTTTCCTTTATTTTTTTTTATAAACCTTTGGGATGTTTTGATTGGGTGATGCCTGTGGTGGTTTGGCCTTTATTGTGATGCAGGGGCCACAATTACGCTGGTATCTCTTTTTTTAAGTATCATAATTTGAGTCTTTGTTACATACCTGGATGCTGTCGTAGGGTTTTACAGGTATAAAGGTAATCTGGTGCTGTGGAAAAACTTGGGAGTCCTACAGGTGTTGGGTGTGTCGCACTTGATTGAATATGACACTAATTGGTTTATCCTAGAGAAACCTTTTGTTACTACAGTTTAGAGTGAATGCAAAAGTTTACAAGTTCCTTAAGTTTACTTGCCATGTTGTGGTTCTGACAAAACACCATAGTGAGCGTTGAAAGGTACATTGTATACATGTCGCGGTTTGGACCACAGTAGGCAATAGTTTATTTACATTGTTCAGGCCGAGATCTTTCGGCGGCTAGCAGTTTAAGCTAATAGGCTAATGGACTGGGCCTCATGAGCATAGCTACCACCGTGCAAACCAGCAAGCAAATCCAATGGAGTCTGACCGAACACCTAACCGGAAGCTGGGATGGGAGACCAAATCTGGTTCCACTTTAGCGACAATACTTCCACAGCACCAGACAAGTTCTTTAACCCGTTTTAGCGGACTTTGTTTTTAATTAGTATATTTTCTATCTCTCCCGCTTACTCACTTCCCCTTGTATTTAGCCCTCTCTACCTCTTGTCTTTCCATTTCTCTTGTATATAATCCCCAGTTTTCAGACCTGCGAGTCTGTATGAACTCCTTTTATACCTCAACTTTAGAATTGTTCTAGAAAGAGTGAAACAAAAGGAATATGATAAAAATTGTAGTGTTCTTATTAGAAAACTAATAAAACAATTTAGTGTGGTTTTCAGTCGTTGTCCTTTTGAGTGTTTCCAATTATTGCAAATTCGTTAATAATCGAAAAGGTCATCATGAAATAAATCCCGGTTAGCGCCAATGGCTTAGCCTATATTAAAAAGGAGAATAAATCATCGAACCCCCTTCAGGAGTGGTCGTCCTCTGAATCTCGGGGCTTTCAGCGATGAAAAAAACGGTTGTAGGCCTACCTGCTTGGTAGTGTTGAGTGGCTGTTAATGCCGAACTTGTCTCTTTCCTTTGGAGGAAACACAAGTGTTTAATATTAATTGGGAAATAAATTGTCTGAATTGGTATTTCGACATTGGATGATGGCCCCGAGACCCATTTAACAAAACAAACGTGCAAAAAATAATTTAAGATTAGATAGGCCTACCCATTACCCTCATGCTTTTTTAATAAGTTACTCATAAAATAACATTCATGGCAGAAGCCGTATAACAGTACGACTCGTGTCCAAAAGACTCATAACCCAGCGTGGTTCAATATAAAAGTTTAACCACAAGGTTTAAAAGTAATTGGTCTCTCAAAAGTCAGTCCGTGTCTACTGTGGGATCTGTGGTTCGGTCTTCTCCAGAAGCTGGCTGTGATGCTCCGCTTTAGAAGGCTGCAAGGCCCGGTCGTCCAACTTTTCGACTGACACGACCTCGAGAAAAAAATAAAATAAAATCAACATCTCCGGACTAGAGCAAAATCGGGAAGAGTTGCCAATGAAATACACAGGACACACAGTAAACTAATTTCACCATTTTTTTTTCTTGCAATTAGAGCTTTGTTCTCATGACGCCCATCTACGTGTGCTGCCCTGTTAGTTACGGTTGAGTAAGCCTGGAATTGGAAGCATTTCATTATCTCCCGCTGCTTGTTGAGAACAGTCCTGCTCATCCCACGCATGGTTCAGGGCTGGAGGCCTGATTTAAAAATTCCAGGCAATCTATGCAAACATTTACCATGGTCCCTCTGTGCTTTAATAGCCCAATCATTGAATTTGGGAGGATTGTATTCCGAGAGAACTAGATTAAAAAAAGGAAGGAATCGAGGAGCGGGAGGAATGCACTAGTGCCAGGCAGGTCAGAACACGACAGTTCCCGGTCTCAGGATCATTAAGAAAACCGACGGTGGACGTAATGAGTAGCCCAGCCTCACCCACAAAGGCAGGGAGAGGAGTAACGTTTATAGTTTGCTTTTATGATTTCGGAGGAAAATAAAAGACAATTTCCTGAACGTTCCCCTGTTCAAAAGGTAAAATAACGGAACCGTTCAAGCAAACTCAGACTTAAGGAAAGCAAGCATTTATTTTCAGGTTGCGAATTCAAAACGTATGGAGGATTTTATCATACTATTCGAGGCTACCTCTAGCTGCGGTGCGCAGTATTGGACAGCAGGGGGCGCCACCGGATTCGCGGCGCAGGCGCGGCCGTCCCGTCGGCAGCAAAGAATCCACTTGAACGTGCCGCGCATCTCCTCGTCTCGAAGGGAGTAGATGATGGGATTGACCATAGAGTTGCACTCCGCGATAACTAGGCAGTACTTTTCATAGGCGTGGGCATGGCTGTCCTTTCCCAGCAGCCCTTCCAGCAGGAGGGTCAATAGCCCAGGGGTCCAGCAGATTACAAAGGCCACTAAGAGAGACAGACACACATGCAAGCATTTATGTCAATGGACACAGCCAGCAATAATAAGAGTCCAGGACATTTTTAGAGGATTCAATTAGATGGGAGGCTTGTAATAATATGAATTGGAAGTTATTCAAATACAGTTCAATTAAATTCTCAAAGCCATATGCCTGCATGTGTGACTGACACACACACAAACGGCAATGTGGTGAGTGGTAAAACAGGTAATGTTCCACCAAGCAGGAAATGTACGCCATCGGTCTGTGGACGGCGCTTTTCTCTCTCTCTCTCTCTCTCTCTCTCTCTCTCTCTCTCTCTCTCTCTCTCTCTAAGCGCCGGCAGTGTACTCTCATCGTCTCTCTCATCTGTCTCCTGTTGGACGGCCTTTTCTCCTCTCGCTCACACTCTCACACTCACTCACACATCACCACACACACACTCACTCACTCACACACCTCCACACACACACCACACACACACCACCACGAACCACACACACACCACACACACACACACGGTAAAACAGGTAATGTTAAACCAAGCAGGAAATGTAGGCCATCGGTCTGTGGACGGCGCTTACAACACACGCACACACGTGTGTTTACATCAACATATTGTGACTTTAAAGCTTCAGAGGAAAAATTAAGAGGATGCCGAATGTGGTTCGCCCCCCCCCCCCACACACACACAACCACCTCAACCACCCCTACCCATCTCCCACCCATCACCACCCATCTCCCCCTCCAAACAGAATCCCCTCTCTCCTCACCCAGGACCATGGCGATGGTCTTCATCAGATTCACCACCATGTGCTGGCCCTGCGCCGCGTCGCCCGTGTGGCGCGAGACGCCGCAGCTCTGGCGCCACACGTACACGAAGATGTGCCCGTACACCGCCGCCATGACCCCGAAGGCCAGCAGGTTGAACGCCGCCCAGAACACCAGGAAGCGGCGGCTGTATAGCGGCGCGATGGTGGAGCAGCTGGGCAGGTCGCACTCGCAGTTCCACAGCATGGACGGCACCAGCCCCACGGCGCCCGCCGCCGCCCAGATGCACACGATGAGCAGCACCACGCGCCGCTTGCTCATGCGGCTGTGCAGCTGCATGGCCACCACCGTCTGGTGCCGCTCCACCGCAACCGCCAGCAGGTTGGCCACCGAGGCCGTGAGGCTGACGTTCACCAGCGCACTGCGCAGGAACCACTGCCTCTTGCTGAGGAACGCCGTCCAAGGGCCCGTGTTGAGCATGAGGTTGGCGTAGGCCACGCCCGCAAACAGGTCGGCCGCCGCCATGTTGGCCAGCAGGTAGTAGATCGGGAAGTGGAAGCGGCGGTTGATGAAGATGGCCACCATGACCATGAGGTTGGAGAGGACCACGACCAGGCACACGCTGAGGCCGAGGCTGACCACCAGGTGGTCGCGCTGCGTCCAGTGCTCGCTGATCTGCTTGTCCACCAGCTTGTAGAAAAAGGCCACGTTGTGGCTGTAGTCGCACGCGTTCCAGGCGCCACTCTTTTCGGTGACCTGCATGACTAACAAGCCAACAATGTGAAACACTTTTTTTTTCTTTTAAGGGGGAATGTTATATTTCAGTCCGCCGGCATTCCTGCAGGCTAAAGAATAACAATAAGAGATAAAAAAAAAAAACCCTCCTGTATGATTGTGTATGTATGATTGTATTGTGTTAATAAAATCATACATTTGAGGCCTTCAATTCAGCTTGATTTCTGGTTGTATTAGTCATACGTAGGTAAACAATTGCAAACATAGAGAGCACTTGCAGCCTGCTTCTCGGGCTAGGTAAACACAGGTCATCGGTGATGTGTTGCAAGAGAACAGGTCAGCGCTGAGCTGAGAGCACTAGTCACAACAGCACCACTCGCCATATATGAATAATTCGTTCTGCTGCATCTAGTTTTTGTAATCACATGATATTTATCATATTTTAGAGATGCCTCGAGGCAATTATGGTCAATATAAATAAAACGTAATTAGTAACAAGCACCATTCCAACCCATCCCAGAATTGCAATTCAATTTACGATCAAGTAGGCCAACATTAAATGCCAGTAAGCATATCAAGTTAAAGCAAACTTTTTACTTACCTCGGAGTAGGCTAGTCCATCCTCAAAATAACCTCAGTTTTTTTGGAATTAATTTACACAACCTTAATACACAATACAAGTATAATCCATTCATATTCTGGAAATGAAAGCCGGACAAGTAGCTGTTGTATTTAAATGTAGGCGTATTTGGGCTGCATGTTCCACTTGGTTCAGACTGTGGCGCCTCTCCTCTGAATAAGCCTCATTCAGCTCAGCTGGCCTTGGACATATGTAAACTACTTCAAGGAAGGGGCGGAGTTAAAGTCGCCCCGTCCAGCGGGTCGAGTAGGAGTCGGACGTGATTGGATGTATTCGGATCAAGGGCGGTCTTCAGGATCAGGCCGCACCCTGCTTACTACATAGTTGGAGTTTGTTTGTGTTGCATTCATGTGGGTAAAGAACTTTGATAAAATATTTGGGTATCCGTTTAGCTGATTGCTAAATGTAGGGTAATAGGATAGTAGGGTGACCAAATGTGGTACACAATTTGACGATAGGACTAACTAGATTTTTTTAATAATTCGGGTCCTCTTTAATAGGCAACGCTGTCTATTTAGATTGTAGAGTCAATGTTTTAACGCAACATAGGCTGGATTTTCTTCTTCTCCGACGAGGTCAGATAGGCTGGTTTTCGAATGCAGAGATGAAGAGGCAGATTAAACAAAAACGAGCTGGTTTAGCTGTTAGGAACTTTACTCTGCGACAAATCATTGAAAAAAGCCGAGTTTTAAAATAACGACATTAAGGCGAAACATTTATTTCATTTTTTTATTTTCTATAAAAGAGATGAGTTTATTCAAGGATCGTAAGAGATTGAATCAGAGACCTCGATAGACCACTCACAAAATACCAAACGAAAAAATAATAATAAAATCGAGGATAATGTCTCAAAACAGCCCCCCAGAAAAACAGAACAAATGTGACACAAATTAAAATACCTGAATAACACCGGGCTGCAGGCCTGCACATTCTCTGTAGAACTCATGGCACATGTCGTTCAACAACGTCAAACTCAATGGAAACGAAAATAAAAGCATTTCAAAGGAATGAAAAAAAAGTTACCTTTTTTATATAT
Organism: Melanogrammus aeglefinus; assembly: GCA_900291075.1. Classification (NCBI taxonomy): domain Eukaryota; kingdom Metazoa; phylum Chordata; class Actinopteri; order Gadiformes; family Gadidae; genus Melanogrammus; species Melanogrammus aeglefinus. The sequence continues at coordinate 118,790 of OLKM01000377.1, read as the reverse complement.
AAAAAAAAATGTCTAATAATAAAAATTATATAATGCATATATATGGTGGACTTCAAAGAAATAAAAAAAGGTGACTTTAGCAGAGAAACAAGTTCTCCTGAAGCATCGTTTACTCTCCTTACCAATAGTTCCCTCATCTACAACAGTAAACATGGCTCCCTGCATCACAACCTAAAATAATATACATACAACCACACAGGCATTCAATTATACACATTCACACATACAGACCTATACTTACAGTCGACGCTAATGTGGCAACTTGGAAACATCTACTGTAAAATTTTGCAATTGAAGAAAATGAGTAAAAGAGTTGCCAGGTTTGTACACTCACTCGTAGAAGTCCCGCTAAAACTAGATTTTAAAACCTGAATATTGATAATGGGTAAAATATGTAAAAGGCTGACTTTAACTTTTTTTAACGAAGTAACACACTCAAAAATTGTTCCTCCTGATCAAATATTATGCACCCAAGTCCCTTCTTGCGTCTTCTTAGAACTGATGGGTAATAGAAGCCAACTAGAATCGCAATACAATACAGGCACTGGAGAAAAAACACCAGGAGACGAATTTAGAGAAGAGTCATTCAGATTAACAACCAAACCTTAATCCTACAGACGTCTCCGATAAAAGTATTAGAACGCACATCCACTATTATCCAACAAGAACAATTATACAAATCAAATAACTTTTTTTTTTACGTTTTCTGCATAACTTTTGCAATTGTTTACCGTGCTTTTTGTACTTGCAACAGAGTGCCTTTAAGTGAAGTAGAAGACATCTTGTAAAAAAAAGAAAAAATAAAATCACTGGGAGAGTTCTCGTCAACCACCGCCGCCACCGTTTCAACAGTTGTGAGTTACTGTTGCCTATAAATTAAAGTCGTTCAGTGTCTATTATGGGAATTTGCACAAAGACTAAACGCTCTGCGTCCAGAATGCTTAGCATGGACCAGAGCACTGGTAAATCATGGCTAGTAAAAAGGGACATGGGCAACAACTTGGCCCCCTCTCCACCCCCCCGCCCAAACAACCTGGTTCAGTGGACGACAAATGTTTGTTGGTCGGTTGCGATGGTGGCGAAACTGTGCCCATTCTTACCGTTGCTATGGGTGATGGAGTTAAAAGTGGGAAAGTCGCTTCTTGCTCAAGAAGTTCAAGAACAGCCGCACTTAACCCCTCCTCCGTCTCCCGCCGTAGTTCCAAATGTACAATTAAACAAGGCATTAGGAAATAAAAAAAGTGAATCTTTCTTTGATAAATACTTGCTATTATAATGAGAATGCAGTTTTTTGCTAGCTACCTACACATCTCAGGAAAAGGGCTTCATAATAAAAGGTGATAGGAGGGGGGGGGGTTGTTTGGCATAGACGCAGGTGGAGGAGTGTGTCGGTGAGGAGGATTAAAGGGAGCAGGGGGGAGAAATAGAGGGGACGGGAGGGGGGGCTGGGGATAAAAATAACCGGTTAAATCGTAGCGTAAGAAAATACTTCTTTACAGTAGAGAGTACATGAAGAAAAAATTCCTGGCCGTATAACTGCCGTTATTGTGGGGTCTTTGTTTGTGTGTCCGGGCCCCGGAACATAGGCTCTTGTATAGGAAAAAGAGGTGTGTGTGTAAGGCAAACTGTACCTTCTCGGCTTGAGAAAATATACATGATTTACAGTATGGAAGTTGCCCGCCTGCCCCTCACCCCCCCCCTCTACCTACCTACCCACCCATCCCGTGCTGAGTCACCGTCATTGCATGTGTGTCACCTACGACGAACCAAAACACAAATAAAAACACACACACACGCACAAAACAAAAAAGGAAAGAAAAAAAAAGTGTCTTTCTCCGCCACACCAGGCATGTGGCAGTTGAACAGAATGCCGCGGCACAGTCTGTCAGCACATTATCAGAGCATTTTCAGAGCGTTGTTTTTTTTTGTGTCTCCCCCCCCCCCCCCCCTCCAAATCCCTTCTCCTTTTGGACCGTCAGCCCAGTCCGCCTGCGAGAGAAGACAAACCGTATCGGGATTCCCCCCCTCCCCCCCGAAGGGGTGCGCGGGCCAGGAGGTCCGCGGGCCAGGAAGTCCTCGAGGAAATGACATCAGCAACAATGGCGGTTTTCCCGCGCCACCCTCCTACTGTCTTTTGTCACGAGGGCACGAGCAGCCGCACACATCTGTCCGCTCAGCTGTTGAAACTCGAAAAGTCTGGCTCAGCGGCCTAGGACCCCCCCTTCTGCGTCCCATCTGTCCCTTTGTTGATGTTGTTGATGTTGTAACCCCCTCCACCGACAAACCGCTTTCTCCGACCCGCCGCCACAGGAAGTCTCTGTCCCCCTTGTACTAGTTACATTTTTTTGTAGTTGTTATTTTATTATTTTTTTCCTTTTTTGCAGTTAGGTTTCGATTGCTTTCTTTCATTCCTCAAAAAAGATTCTCCTCAAAGATAGCCATTAGGTCACTTTGGAAATTCATGTCAATGGTGGCCGCCATCTGAAGAGAGAAAGAAGACAGAAATGTGTGAACACAGCAGACAAGAAGTACATTCGTTGAGAGAGTTGGCGATTCGGGCCATCTTGAAAGTATCAACAGTATCCCCCCTCTCTCTTCAGGCCTCCCCCACTTGACTAGCTCACTAGCCTTAGCAATAGGGCTGCACAGCCTTGTGGAAGACTCTGGCCATGCGTAGTGAGAGCACAGACAGAGTATGTGCGTTTAGCCGGCTAGGTAGGTCCACTGCAGTGGCTGGCGATAGGACGAGATTAGATCGTCAACAATAAAACGTCTACATGATCTGCCGAGACCTGCTTTAACAGGAAGATTGTTAGTATCATGTTACAGTGCGCATGTTACAACACAATGCGTCCATCAGTTAAAGGCTCTATGACTCGTACACGCATCCAAAAAGGTGTTATCTCGGCCAAATCTTAAAAACATATTTCAATAAGGGTTGGGCTTCCCGGACATCTATATTGTATGGCAACATCGCAAGTATGTGGAGGCTGAGGGTTAAGCTTCTTGGAAATACATGCACCGTGTTCACATCTGATCATGACAAAAAAAATGCACCGATAAAGAGAACGCGGAAGTGTTAGACCGATTACAAATTTTTAATAAAAGCCAATGCTGGCGTTTTATCGGAAAAAAAAAACGGGCACTATTACATTGATAAGAACAGCTAGTATGCACTACCGAGTACCAACCGAGAGAATCATTTTCACCAGCAGGTTGCGTAATCCCTGCCTGTGACTTTTGTTTTTGTGGTGATACAATGACAAAACTTTAATTGGAGATTGAGAGGTGGACTCAGCCATCCGTGTTACCCTGATTCTAGCAGTGTCAACTGCCGGAACCTGACCTGGCTTTGGCCTCCATTTATGCCCCGCCCACTAGACTTGGGCTGCGGATTTAGGCCATACAATTGTCATTTGTTGTTCATAGAACAAGTAACAAGTGGTAAGGAAGGAGGCTATGCAGAGTCCAGGTGAACTCTATAGCCTATCTGTAAGCGTAATGCAATGGATGTAGGCCTATAAGGATCTGCTGTAGGACCCCCTGTATGTTCCCTGTACAGGGATTCGCCGAGATATCTGTATCTTGGCATACCAAGATTCCGACGAGTTGTTTATGTCCAAATTCATCATTGTGTGTCCAGAAGGGGAGTTGGCTTGGTAAGCATTTGCTTCCCGTTAGCCACTTTCATTGATTTTCAGAGTTACCGCAGCCTAGCTCCCGTTCATGACGAGTGGAATACACCTTTAATCACCGTCCAAAGATTTCCAATGTGTTCTGAAGGGTTGCTGCGTCCTTAACGGGTGCCAGTAACAACACAAGATTGTAGCCGGTAATTCTGCACTATTTTTGGCACTGTGATTCGCCACTGAAAGGTAGCTCTCTGCGCAGACGACCCAGCCAGAGACAGCTGATAACAGAATTGCGCATCACAGGAAGCCTTATAAACACAGCGCTGAAAATAGAGCCTAATTATCGATGCGTTTGTGGACAAACACCAATCTTTTTTGTGTTGTGGGCGACTTTTTGGAACACCATGGTCATTTATTTAATAATCAACTCTGTATTCCCCATCACATGAACAAGTCAATAAAAATAGGCTCACTGAAGGCAACCTCCTTTCTGGTCACACACTGAGGAATTTGGAATTTGATCTGGGCTTCACAGGCAAACACAATTTACTGGAATCCAAGTGTTTCCCACTTGAAAAACCGTGCGTCCGTGAGCAACAGCAGTGTGAATGTGAATGTGTGCCTGTGCTCACGCCTGCCATACCACTTGAGAACCAGCAGGTGTCAAATGAAAACAACACCATAATGAGGCATTACAATATGATGTCCTCATCTGAACTCTGTGGCTCACAGAAATGACACCAAGCAATACCCTTGGGGTCACATACTACTAAAATTAACCAAGCTCTCAGTTCTACCCGTTCCCCCCCTACAAAAATTGAAGGCATCCTATTTAAACATTAGAAGAAAAAAAAAATCATACACTAAAAATGCTGTTAATTGGCTCGGTGGAAGCCAATAAGAAATAGCCTTCTTTCGCTCTTTAAAGATCATTTCAAGACCGTTCCGTTTCAAGAACACTCCTCTTCCACCACTGCCGAGACCCTCTGTCTATATTATTTATTTGTATTTGTATTTTATGTTGTTTAGCTTTTGGTTGTTCTATCTTTCTCCACGTGTGCTCATGAATCTGTAAAGCGACCCGAGTATGAGAAAGTTGATATATAAAACAAACGTATTATTATTATTATTATTATTATTATTATTATTATTATTATTATCATACATAATAGCCATCAGAAACATAACGTTCCACCGGAGAAAACAGAAAAGTGCTCACGGCTTCTCTCCTCCGGCGCTCCTGCTCCCGACGGCGCGCCAGCTCCCTCTGTTGGTCCATGGGGTTGTGTGCAGCGGGCTGGGGCGGCGTGGGCGGCTGCTGGACGGCCTGCTGGACGGGGGCCGGCTGGGGCTCAGGCTGCTGCTGCTGCTGCTGCTGCTGCTGCTGCTGCGGCGGCGGCGGCTGCTGGGGCGGGGGCTGCATGTGCTGCTGCTCCTGTCGCCTGCGGGGCTCCTCGTGGACCCTGCGGGGGGCCTCCATCACTTCCTCCTCGTCACGACCCCTGCAGGGGTGAGGGGGGGGAACAAACCCAAACAATCCATTCATCATTCCTCCTGTCAGTGGAAACACTTGGCGCGGCCCAAGGGGAAGGCTGTTGGCCTACAGCCACTGTTGGCCGTCTCCCCACTTGTGGATCAGGAGGCCTACAGGTAGACTGCGCACTTTGTGGTCGGAGCCCAGAGCCCAGACAAACACCCTAACCACTAAACCAGCCTCCTCTACATAAGACGATAGACTGCAGCGTTCAAGGTTCCCGTGGATTTTTTTTCCAATCCCCTTGTTTTCGTTTTACGCCGGGCAACAAAATAAATATTGTTCCGATCCAATTTAACACCCTGCCAACATAGTTCAATGAACTTGTCCATCGTGTTTGTTCAAACGCACTCCCGGATAGAAGCACAAACTGCTGTGTGGAATAAGACATCGGCTCCAGGCACGGTCCGCACCGGAGCAGTGGGGCGGGGAGGTCTCGTCTTACCGCAGCTTCTCCTGTTCCCTGCGCATGCGGTCCTTCTCCGCCTGCTCCGCCTGAGCCTTCAGGGCCTTCTCGCGCTCCTCCTTCTCCCGCAGCGCCCGGCGGAACTGCTCGAAGCTGTCGCTCGACGACTTCAGCGCCGACGACGGCGCCGACGTGGCCTTCTGCGCCAGGCTGGCCCACGAGCCCATGTTCTTCAGCTTCACCTCCTGAGGCGAGAGAGAGAGAGAGGCAGAGGAGTGGAAAGGGGAGCGGTGAGATTTACAGCAACGTAAACATGGCAAAGGGAACGGCAGGAGAACACATGATAGACACTTGCTCACAACGTGCTATGAATCAAATGAGGAGATCGGCACTGGCCCACCCCACCCGCCCCCCCAGTGCCGAAAGCTATTGGTTTTCGATACCCAATGCACGCAGCCTAGCAAAAACGCCTAACAAGTACATGCACGTCGACGACATGTATCCAATCCGAGTCCAGGTCGGTTAGGAGAAAAGCATCTGCCTAATAACTACACGGTGAAACAAAATAAAGAGACGATTCTGAACGCACCTGTACCTTTTTGGGGGCCACCGGCGCCTTGGACTCCTGCCTGAACTTCTCTTTGTCCTGCAGAGAGGGAGGGGGTCCACTGGACTCAGAGGAGCGTATGACAGGCCGCGAGCTGTCCATGGACTTCACATCTGCTCCGCACACAAACACACAAACACGAGACACTTAGTAGCTGAAGGTTTCCGGGTCTTATCACACCATGAAAAGAGCGAGGGCGGGGGGACTTGGGGTAGGGCAGGGACCAGGTCGAGGAGGGTTCGGTGCTCACTCTGTTGGCCGTGGCCTGCTATGGAGGGCTTGATGTCGGGGTGTTTGTGATGGTCTGGCCTCATGGCGGGGTTGAAGGGCTCCCCTCTCATGACGGGTGAGGGAGCTAGCCGCTCCTCCTTGGGTCCGGCGTGGCTTACAGGTACCCTCTGCTGCTACCAGAGAGAACAAAAAGGGTCTTAGGGCTCGGAGTCCTTGAAGGGACGCAGGTCACGTACGCGCACGCACACGCACACACGCACACACACAGACACACACACACACACACACACACACACACACACACACACACACACACACACACACACACACACACACACACACACACAGACACAGACACAGACACAGACACACACACACACACACACACACACACACACACGAGGGCATGACATTCCGGGAACCATGCCATGTACCTGAAGCAGTTTGCTCACCTTTTTGGGCTGCATGCTGTGAGGTGGAGACTGGTGGACTACGGGTGGATATTGCGGTAGCTGTGGGGAATGCATCATGAGGGGTGACGGGTTGTCGCGGTGGTGGCCTGTCCCAACACAAGACAAGGTTTTCTTTTAAAACACAGGAGTCCATAGAATCTTAACACCAACCAAGTGTCCTTCACAGATTACAGACGGTAGGCGCAGGCATCGACTTCTCGTCGCTCACCTGCGTTGTAGTGGTCGGCCTTGATCTGTCGTGGGGAGGGCTGCTGCTGCTGCTGCTGATGGATGATGTTATGCTGAGGTTTGGCCGACAGCCCCGACACTTTGTGTTGGGAACTCTGGGGCCCGGCGGCCTGTCCAGGGCCCTGCTGGTAGCCCATCTGCTGCTGCTGCTGCTGCTGCTGCTGCGTCTGCTGGGTGTGCTGCATGTGGCGCGCCTGGTGCATGGGCATCTGCTGGGGCTTGGCCTGGTGCGACGGGGCCGGGGGGGCCTGAGCCTGGGCCGAGAGCTCTGGCGGGGCCAGCGACGCCTGGGAGGCCAGCTGAGACTGAACCTGGACCGACTGCATCAGGGGCTGGGCAGACAGCTGCTGAACAGGCTGCTGCTGTTGCTGCAGCTGTTGCTGCTGCTGCTGCTGTTGTTGCTGCTGCTGCTGTTGTTGCTTGCTGCTGCTGCTTGTTGTTGTTGTTGTTGCTGCTGTTGTTGTTGTTGTTGTTGTTGTTGCTGCTGCTGCTGTTGTTGTTGTTGCTGCTGCTGTTGTTGTTGTTGCTGCTGCTGCTGTTGTTGTTGCTGCTGCTGCTGTTGCTGTTGTTGTTGTTGTTGTTGTTGTTGCTGCTGCTGCTGCTGCTGCTGCTGCTGCTGCTGCCGGGCCTGTGCCTGGAGGGACTGCATGAGCTGCTGGGGCTGCTGGGGCTGCCGTCCCTGCTGCAGCTGCTGCAGGTACAGGTGCATTTGGCTGAGGGGCATCGGCGGTCCGGGCTCCTCGTCGTCCTCCTCCAGCAGCATCTGGGGCGGCTGGGAGGAGAGCAGGCCCTGCGGGGTGAGGGTGGGCGGGGACAGGGACAGGGGCCGCTGGTGGAGGGGCTGGGGGGGGTGCAGAATGTGCGGCGGGAGTTGGTGTTGTTGGTGCTGCTGCTGCGGCGGCGGCGGCGGCGGCGGCGGGGCCGAGGACTGGGGCTGCAGCTGCTGCGGTGGCTGCTGCTGCTGCTGGGCTGGGGGCGGCTGTGGGTGCTGTGGGACGGGCATGGCGGGTTGGGGCTGGGGCGGGGCCACGGCTTGCTGCTGCAGCGGGGGCTTGGCCGGCATGGCGGCCGCCTTGTGGCTGGGCCGGGAGGGCTGCTGGGGCATGGCGTTGTGCAGGGCTGAGGATTCAACAGGGACACACACAAAGAGAAGGGAACGCCGGGTTAAGAGTCGGGACGAGACGGAGCGCTTATCAATACATCACCAGGTGCCGGGAACCCCCGCTGCAGCTACTTGGCACAGGTGAGCGATACGGGGGCGACCGGGTGGAGTGGACATACACGGGGTCTCACCTGCGGGCGTGAGGGCCGGATGCTGGTTGAGGAAGGGGTGCGTCTCCGGGGACACGGGGCCGGCGGCCGGGTGGGCGTTGTGTTGAGGGGCCGCGGGCGAGGCGGCGTTGCCGGCGTGATGGGGAAGATGCATGAGGGGCTGGCCAAAGTGTGGCAACGGGTCGAAGCTGTTCTCCAGCATCTGCGAGGACTCCAGGGCGGCGACGGGGCCCGCCATGAAGCCGGGGCCCGAGGCTTGCTGCGGCGGCTGGGGCTTCATGTGGATGGTGGCCTGGAGGCCGGGGGCCTGGGACATGAGGCCAGGGGGTCCACTGTGCACGTGCGGATGGCTCTTCTTTCCGTCCTTCACCAACTGGCTCTTCTTCTTCTGCAGCTTTGGGATCAGTCCGGTCACCTCCGCCTCGCTGTCTGAGCTGGAGCCGCTGCTCTCCGATGAGGAGCCCGCCTTCTTGGAGGTGACCATCAGGGCCTCCGCCGGTTTCTCCACTGAGGAAGGGAACATGTCATGAGCTCCACAAGGTCCCGTTCACACATGACCCATCGCCTTAACGGCCTCATGCATGCATGTGTGAGTAGGGAATGGAAATACCTACTGTATGAATGCAACGATGAATGGAATACCCACGAATGGAATAACGTTTTCTGAATCATTTCTAATGTTCTGATGATGTTTATAATGATTTCCTGCTTTTAGATTATCATTGTTAAGTGAATTACGATTTTTTTTTTTATCCGTCACTTTGGTGACAGCTAACGGCGATCTTTTTGAAAAACAAAAACAATAAAACGACAAGACAGCGGCGAGCTCCTCGCAAAGCGCCCGCTCACCTGAAACCTTCTTCTTCTTGCGGAGGCAGGTGGACACGTATCGCTCCAGCTCCCGCAGCGTGGACGGCTTCAGCGTCTCGAAGTCGATCTCGATCTCGTCCGGGTTGGAGTTCTTGAGCGAGGGCTCGCGGGACTGGATGATGTGGACCACGCGGCCCAGCTTGTCGCCCGGCAGCTTGTTGATGTCCAGGCTGAGCTGCCGCTTCTCCTCGTAGGACATGGGCTTGCACTTCTCCCACGTGGCCGACGAGCCGGCCGACATGGCCATGGCCGCGGCCGGCTCGTCCTCCAGGCTGGGGGTGGACAGCAGGGTGGGCGGGTGGCTGTTCTTGACGCCGTCCTTCTTACTGCAAGGGTCACACGCCGAAGCATAGGGCCGTTAGACACTCTATAAAATAGGATTCATACTGTCTGTTTTGTTTGTCCCGGTAGTCTTTACTTTAGCGTCTATCTTTGCTTCTATTAGGAATTAGTATTTATATTGTATTGTATCTTATCCTGTGTTTGCCACTGCTTCTGGGCTTTTGTAACAAAGAAATTTCCACTCCGGGGTATTAATAAAGTTGTTATCCATCTCTCTTAAGGGAGGATTCCTCTGGAAGCTGGTTTAGGATGTAGGCAAGTGGCCGTCTGTTTGTGAGGCCCTTGGGGAACTGACTAATGTGTAGTTCATCTAATGGCCTATAGGTGGCTCGCGGTGGTTGGCTGCAACAAGAACGGGCACAATTCTAAGTCACTCTGAATATTGGGATTTCATTCTCTTAATATAAAGCGGATAATTTTCTTTGTTCGGTTTTAATCTCAGGGGCTCAGTTCTCAACATACTCTCAATATTATTAATTTTGAGAGGTCCCATCAGACAGTTTCATTTCAGTGACGAGTTATGGATTTAATATCAATTAGTTTTGGCCATAGTCCACTGCTTCGTGGACATTCAATTCCTGCTATCAATGTGCGGAATGGCAGCGCCTACTAAGTGAAAACGACGTCACGGAAGCTACGTGCTTATTCTTTAGATGCAGGTAAAAAGGATAGATGAGGTGACGTGAAACGCCAAAATCCCCAATGCTTTTTCAAAATCTCAATATATATTTCATGGGTTAGGCCTATGAATACCCAGTTCAGCGTTTTTGAAATTTTATGCCGTTAGTCATCACCGTGATTCCTGCAAGGACTCGAGTTAAACCGTTTACACTCACATGGTACAGTGCCAAACGCTTTCATCCCCCCCCAATCATTTAATAACGTTAAGAGTTCCCTCTTTTAACACGACCCAATAACCTGATCGTCTAGAAATGCAGCATACTCCAGAAGGAGCAGCGGTTCTTCCTTGTCTTTCTAGTATGCAAAGTAGCTATAAGTGGGGTGCCAACTGCATCCTGCCACAACAGTATATTAAGTGTCCCCCAGCTCCAAAGCACCACAGCAGCCCGGACCGACCTGGGCTTCTTCTTGGGCAGCAGGTCCTTGCTGCTACTGTGGCTGGTCTTGACCTTCTTGGGGAGCTGCAGCACCGGCATGGGCTCCTGGATCTCGTCCGCCAGGGCCGTCATCAGGCCTCCCTTCTTCTTATGCTTCTCCTTCTCCTTCTTCTTCTCCTTTTTCTCCTTCTCCTTCTCCTTCTCCTTCCTCTTGGGCTTGGTGGCCTGCGGCTGGGAGAGGGCGGCCAGCTGCTCGTGCACCGCCTTCAGCTGTAGCACAGAGACCAGCCGCTTTATGGTGAAACCCGCCACAGAATGACTGAGACAAGACTGCGACCTTAAAAAGGTGCTTTTGACTAGCGAGGACATGCTAAGAATCGAAGGAAACGACGTCCCTGAATGAAGGAACTACAGTGCCACCCCTCCAGCTCCCAACGACCACGCACCTGCTCCTGGAGCTCGGCCAGCCGCTGGGCCCGCTCCTCCTCTGAGTCGTCCGTGGAGGAGGAGGAAGAGGAAGAAGAGGAGGAGCTGGAGCTGTCGGAGGAGGAGCCAATGCGGCCCAGCGGGGGCTGGGGCTTGACGGGGGCGGGGTGGTGCAGCAGCGTGGGGGGCAGCGGCACCGCGACCGGCTTCATCTCCAGCTCGTCCGGCATCTTGGCGAAGCGCATCTCAAACACGTCCTGTGGGGTCCAGCAAGAGACCATTTAGCTTTTGGTTTTTTTAACTCACAAAACTTTGATATGACCACAGATGTAAATGTTTGATTGTAAACTTGGCATACATGTAGAGGTGAGCGATATGTTAAGGGGTGAGCGATATGTTAAGGGGTGAGAGATATGTTAAGGGGTGAGCGATACGTTAAGGGGTGAGAGATGTGTTAGGATAGGCATGAGAAAGTTCAGGAGTCGTCATGTTTAGAGTTTGATGTACCTGTAGCTTGCGTGCCATGCCCACAACTTCGTGGTCGGGGGGGTTGTACTTGTAACAGTTTGAAAACATTAACCGCACGTCAGCAGCAAACTCCTGGGCTTCCCGGTATTGCCTGTTCTCCAGCTTGGCCTGGGGAGCACGTTGTCAACAGTAAGCGTTGCCCACATTCCTCCCGTTCGTTACACTGAACAGCCACCCGACACAGCGATGTGCCAGTTTCGCCGCAAACCGCAAAACACAACACGGTCACACACACACACCTTGATGCTGCTGAGGTCCATGGGGTGTTTGATGATCTCGTGGTAGTCGTGGAGCCGCAGCGCGTTCACGTCCACAGGCTTGTAGAAGGGCCAGGCGTAGGCCGTGTGCTTCTTTGAGAGCATCTCTCTCACCAGGCTGCCGCAGTAGCCCAGCTGGTCCTGGGGCTTGGGGCTGAGCCCGCCGCCGCCGGCCCCCGCACCCATGGCCACGTGGTGCTGGGAGTCGGGCGCCTCTTTCTTGATGACTTTGGTGGGCCGCGCGCTCTCCCGCCTGGGCAACGTCTTGCCCGACTTGGACTCGGCCGCCGGCGACGACTCGCTCATCTGGTCGTTGGCCGTGGGCGTTGTGGTGTCCGCTTTCCTCTTCTGGCTCTTCCTCGGCTGGACGGCGACAGGAGAGAGAGCGTCGGAGATAATGAGACACTGTGGGGGGGACGCACAGCATGGCCGAGCATGTTCAACTACAACTATACGGGGAGACTAATGGGCTCTATGCACAACTCCACTCCTTCCTGGACTTAGTGCTGCTCCTTTATTTCCTGTCTTACATTACTGGACAAACTGATTAATCCAGGTGTGTCTGAGTAGTCCACAATGGTCAGACACACCTGGATTAATCAGTTTATCCAATAATGTAAGACAGGAAATAAAGGAGCAGCACTAAGTTCAGGAAGTAGTGGAGCTGTGCAAAGAGCCCATTGTAAGCTACATCTCTGCAAAGACGGGAGAAAAGTCAAGACACATTCCGTCTCAGATAATGAGGCTATAGTACAGCGTGTCGGATACTCTGCCGCAACACCCTAATGCCCCATCTGGGATTAATAAGGTACATCCTATCATACGGTGTACTACACTACAAGTATACCATTGGCGCTGTGGCAGCCTCTGTAAGCTCGACTCACTTTGATCATCGGCGGAAGGGTGTTCTGCAGCATGGGGGCAGTGCTCTGGATGGCCAGAGGCGGGAGGGTGGTCTGAGTGGGGGCCGGCAAGAGGGGCATGACGTGTGCTTGAGGGATGCAGTCCATGGGGGCCATGGAGTAGGGGGCTCCCAGCTGCGGCGCGTGGCTGGGTAACGTAGGGGGCACGCGTGGCGGGAGGGCTTGCATCACAGGCTGGGGAGGTAGCGACGGGGGCCCCTGGAGCGGTCCCCGGGTCTGGGGCAGAGCGGAGAGGTTTGACAGGCCACGTGTGTGAGGGGTCGTGTTCGGCGAATCCACCAGGGGCCCCGGCTTCATGCTCATACCTGGTGGAGAGACACAAAGAGAGGTGGGTGTTATTCCCGCTCTGAACGCTCCATCCATTACTATGGCATGAGCGCAAAAATGGAAAGCGTCCAACAGCGCTTCCCATCTTTCTCTCTGGACTATTTGGATAAAACCCAGGGGATCTATGGTCTATAAGGACTGCATATCGACGCACCAACCCAGGTGCTGCTCCGACTGCATGGTCCACAAGTTTGTCGCCTACTAGTTTGCCCTAACCCTAAATGCGAGAACAACATCTTTCTTAACTTCAGGCCAAAGAAATCTGTCCCTTTCAACTACAGCCAATAGAGCTAGGGGTCAATCCTATCCCCCCATTATTTTCTCGACTTGCTTGCCTCCCTGTGGCCAGTCGCATCGGTTGTATATCCTACAATTTTTACATCCACAACACTCGCTATATGAATAAGTAATTCCAGACGATATCAGCAACCTAGCCACTCTCCCAACCGGTTTAGCCTCTATAAAACGGACTGGATGTCACTCAAGCTCCTTATTTAAAAATACATTCAGGAAAGAACAGGCTTCTTAATATCATCCCTGAAAGACCTGCACCACTGGCCCCCCAATGTCGATCCAACCTCTAAGAATCCAGCCGTTATATTTGACCCTCAATATAAATTCAAACACCTGTCCACAAATGGACTCAGTCCCCGTTTCTTTCCACTCGGAGACATTGACATAGGTTGGACAGCGTACCTCCTTCTCGCCTGCCCCGGCCGCGGCCCTTCCCCGTCATGACGACGATCTCGGTCTCCTCCTCGGGCATCTCGGAAACCTTCTGGAGGAACACCTTCTCCAAGGCCTCGGCCATCAGGACTATGTCGTCTCCTGGCTGCAGGGGGAGACGGGAGAGTGTTGTTGATCCCAGTTCAGTTTGAGTCATCCATGGCCAACGCTATGAAAGAATTGGCTTTATGCACAGCTCCACGACTTCCTGAAATAAGCCAGCTCGTTTATTTCCTGTCTTACATTCTTGGACCAACTGATTAATCCAGGTGTGTCTGACCTCACAACAATGGTCAGGCACACCTGGATTAATCAGTTGGTCCAATAATGTAAGACAGGAAATAAACGAGCTGGCTTATTTCAGGAAGTCGTGGAGCTGTGCATTAAAGCCAATTGATGGTTCCAAGTGCTCGGGAGGGAAAAAAAACCACACAGGCCCAGGTTACCTTGTTGTATATGTAGCAGTTGGTGAACATGGCGGTGAAGTCGTGGATACATTCTTGGGCATTCCAGTAGTAATGGTTTTCAAGCCTTTTCTTGATTGTTCCCATGTCCATAGGATATTTGATAATATTGTAGTAGTCCTGGAAGAAATAGGGGGAATGTAGGTCAACACTGTTGGCGTTTATTCTAGGTGTGTAACTCTGGTTCAGATGTTGAATGCTTTCCGTAATGCAGTGCACGGACATGGTTTAAGTTATCACATATCCCTGGCTTGTATTGGTTTCTGTTAACATTCGTTCTTTGAATAGGTTCAGAAGATCAGTTTCATTACTGCTTAGATGTCCAATTCCCATCCGAGTTGGGACTAACCGTGGCCAGAAAATGACCTTATAAAAAAAAAAAAGATACTTCTAAATAAATGCAATGGCTCCAGGTCAACTTCATTGCTCCACTAAATTTAACTCTTAGCTAAAATGTTAATTTTGTATGAAAAAATGTATTCCCAATTTTGACATTGATTTCTCCTTTTTGGGGTTAAATTAAAGATGCACAAGAGACACTGTGTGGCATTGTGCGTATACTACAGATCCAGACATGCACCGACACTTACGGGCAGGCTGAGCTTGACAGCATCCACCGGCAGGTGAAAAGGCCAAGCAAAGTTGTGCTTCCACAGGGACTTGAGCACCACCTTCAGCAGGTACTGCAGCTGGTTGGTCTGCCGCTTGGGTCTGTTGGGGTTGATGTACTCCGGAGGGAGGGGGTTGGCCCCGGTGCCCCCCACGTGCACCTTGGCTGGGGGCTGCCCCTGGCTGCTGCTGCTGCTTCCCGACATCTGGGAAGCATTCAGGCCGTCCCCCATGCTAGGAAAGTGGCGTGCGGGTTGGGGTCCCGGAGCGGGTGGTAGAAGCTGAGGTGGAGCAGGAGCAGGGGCAGGGGCAGGGGCGAAGGTGGTGGTGTTGGTGGGACACCAGTTCAGTCTTGGCCCCGGCACAGACTCCACTGACAGAGCACTGCTGATCCCATTGCACTCCTCACTGGACTCTCTGCAGATGAAAAGCGGAAGAGGTTGGAAGCCATTACGCGACAAGTCGGGCACTGATTGAATTTGGTACAGAGCCACCGTTATGACGAAGCGGTGATTCAATTTCTTCTAAGTGGAGTAGTCCCAGGCTCCAGCTACTGAAATATCAATTTCAATATTGCAATATGGAAAGCTTCAATGTGTAAAAGATGGGTGTGCTGGGAGCCTAAAGCTTAACCCCAGAACTGCAAATCAATATATTCACATTTGCGTATCCAACACACATTTTCAAAAATATCTTTGTTGGAATTTAATTATGGCCAGGGGTGTGTACAGCTTTTATTAAGTTATTATCATCCCCTATGAATCATTATTTGTGGACAATACACCAGACACTCGAAACTATGATAGGTCACTTGACGGCTTCTCAAAACTTGTTTGTCGGGGTTATGTACCAGTGACTGACAGGGATGGGATGTCATTATGAATTGAATCATTCCATTACAATTCCAATTGATTATGTATTGACTTAATACATAATCAAATGGAATTGTAATGGAATGATTCAAAAAACGACTAAATACTATTTAGTCGTTTTTTGGTTGGTTATTACAATGATATTATACGGTTTATTTCAGCCAAACACAAGGCCAAGTTAAAGTTGAATTGGCCCATGCATTAGCCAATTAGCCTACGTGCAAGAAAGCTCTCCCTCTCTTTTAATTAGTTTTATCGGTTTCAGATTTTGATACATACACTATATGGCAAGTGCAATATATGTATTGCTCATTACACTGAAATCGCTCCAACCGCTGCAGTATAGTGGATTAAAAGGCAGTATACTAAAGCCCGGGTGATCATATTATCAAAGGCAAATTACATTTCAATATCTATAATTAACACTAAGGTAGGTAAACGATTAGATATATAAAACAAGAAACAAGAGACAGGGTAGGCTGACAGTTATATTCAACATTAGAAAAACTAAACTGTGCCACCGGCCCCACGCTGCTAAACTCTTTCTCCAATCAGTTATAAATGCTTTGATTAGCATGAATTCATCCAGGAAGTCTATTTGAGATGATAAATCCCAGAAAAGTGTATGCCTTAATGTGTATTTCAGCACGAAAAAAAAACAACAAATTTCACAATCTTTCAGCGATAACCCAAGATCCAAAGCATTTACAAAGAAGAAGGAATGTGCCGGTTGTTTACTAGCAACAAGCACTTAGCCTTTAAGTAAAGCTTTATTTAGTGTTGGCCGATGACCGACCAAGTACACACTCATAGAAGCCGATATGCCTCGACACACTTTTACTCAAAGCGTATGGGAAACAAGGTGTACGCCGGAGTGCAAAGACTGCTTGGCAGACGTCCGTGTATACGTTTCCCCCAGTTTATTTAAACTATGTAAACAACTCAAGGAATGCCGCGACTCTGCCCTACGAGGTCATGGGCTGATCCCTTTGGCTATCTTATGACAGCTGGAAGAGAGGGTCAGGGTCCAGCAGACAGCACACCAACACACAGCTTCAGTGTCTCACACACACACACACACACACACACACACACACACACACACACAGTCCTCACACACACACACACACCACACACCACACACACACACACACACACACACACACACACACACACACACACACGCCTAACTATAGCTGGGAAACTCCTGTACACCCCAGTTAACCCAGCTGAGTTATATCATTAAACAACTTTGTGAAAATAATGATAGTAAGTTACGGTATTATTAGTCGTAGTCAATGGTACTAATGATAGTAGAAACAATGATAATAGCATTACTCGTAGTTAATGATAGTAATAATGAAGAGAGAAGAAAGAATAATAAAGAGAAGCTAACACCAACATCATAATCAACCACTGCTCCCTCCCGCACGCCAATTTGCTAACATAGGGGATGGCCTGAATCCTGCCCGGATGTGGGCCATGGTTGATTGCAGATCTGCACAGCCCCACACACACACACACACACACCTTATACTACAAGTTTCCAAAATACCCTCTCTTGGACCCCGCCTCAACGACCAATGTCCAGACGAGCTCCACACATCCCACACACACCCCACCTCGCCTCGCATTTGACCCCTGGCCATGATGTCGTGCTAAAAGGCACTTCGATGTAACAAACAGAAAGTTATGTGCCATCAGAGCAGAGTGGAACATTTGCAAAGTGGTTGGCAGAGACTGGCAGAAAAAGAAAATACGATTTTTACTTTTCTCCATATATTCTTATTTCCGTAAAACTAATAAAATGGCATAATTAATGAAGACCATCTATGACATTAACTTTGTTGAAAAGGTTCACTGCCCCTATAGGAATGCAGGTTAAGTTAAATAGACTTAAGTGGCCTACAAGGTTATCTACACAGAAAAAGTGATGGCCATATGCAAACACAGAATGCATGATAACAGTCTTCCCCAGTTGGGACGGGATACACATCCCTGACAGTGCATGGACTTTGACAACCATGCAACTGACCAAATAACTACTTACTGTATAACGGTGACCATAAAGGTCCAAGTCAACATGGCTTTTTTTTCTCCTTCAACATTTCCCAGAAATGATTCTTTAAAAGGATATCGATTACGGATATTAAATAAATGACAACCCCCCCGCAGGCCACCCAGTTAAATGCCAAAATGAGGGTTTCACAACCTCACACAACAAAATACACTTTGCTAGTTTGGTGCAAATGTCTACAACCAGTAGTCAGACTCTATGATTATTTCATAGCAGCGTTGCACCATATTAGTGTTTTGCTGGGAGGTGGGTCGAGCCTGGCCAACCGTTGCCTGCTTACTCATGCTGTCTGTTCCGTCACCAGGCTTCTGGGAAATCTATCCTTTCCCTGTGGCTGGCTGCATTCCTGCATAACCTCTGTCCTTCAGGGCTCAGGTCAGCCACATCAGGGCTAGGGTGATCACGAAGGCTACAGGGTTACAATCACTGTACTAACATTTACATTACATTTAGTCAGTCAGTCAGAAAATACGTGACTAGACATTAAAAAAAAGGACATCTTTGGTAGGAAAGAATGTCCCTAAAACAGAAATTAAAGTGTCTTATCAATGAAGAATTGTTTGAAATAATGTATTAAAAAAAGGGAGAGGAGGTCACCCACTTCAATACAACAATGCGATGATGCATAGGGAGACACAGAATAGTGCATGAGACTGTGTAATGAGTCACTCTCATTACAGGAAGCAGGCCAGGAGCGTGTGATCACTGCCTTGGCCAGCCCAAGGCATTTCAACGAAGTGCAGAGCCTCTTGTATGAAAGCACGGGGGCTAAAACATGAACAGGTGATCAGTATAGAAGTTTCAACTGGTATCAAAATAGCAAGTTATTAACTTGCCGGCTATAGTGAGTATCTCCATTTGATTCATATTTTTTGTGAAGTCCCAGCAGTCCACAGTACAACAATTATTAACATTTAAAGCTGCTTAATGACGGAATCTTAAAAATCATTACAAGTTACAACATAAAATCCCTCAGAGCATCTTGAATGACTTACCATCAAGACCTTGCAAGTTGTTCACATTGTAATTTTATGCTTAAGATTGGTCCGGCAACCAACTTAAAAAAAAACATAAGTGGACCGAACAAACACTAGAAGGGGTTTTAGGGTATAACTGGCTGGGCTGTAATTGACATCTCCCCCTATTCTGAGAAAAGTCTTCAGTGTAATTTTGTGTAGATCTTTTAACATCGTTATTCAGTCCATTTCAGATAACATGGTTTTGATTGCTCTGTTGAAGGCTACCCTTTCTTCTCGCGCCATCATCTGTTTTAATTTAATTCTGCAGAATGTGATACTCACTCCTTGCTTTGTCATGAACTAAAAACAAGCTTGCCCTAGAACTGATTGGGGCATCAACCTTTTGTTTTGAAGTTAAAAGAGGATTGCAATCTGAACTTTCAAGCCTAGGATAGTGTCACAAGGCTAATGGGGTGGTGTGTTGGAGAAAAACATTTCCAAATATCTCTGCACTGCCAAAGCGCTGTTGGTTTTAATTAAAATATCCTTACCACCCTCCAATTCTGTTTAATAGCTCACAAAACAATGTCTCTTCCATAAAACACTACTCACAGACCGCTAGCATTTTAGGTTTACAGCCCTCTTCTACAATGAGACACGATTGTGTTTACAGTTCCAACATGGCGAAGATAATGCGAATGGATCTTGTAAAATCCCGCCATGCATGTTACGGGCGGGCGGGAAGTCTGTAACCTAGTAGCTCAAGTATCCAACAAGGAAATAAGTATTAATGCGTTTGGCTTTGGGACACAGTAAAAAAAAGCCCCCCAATTGTGTTTACTGATATGTCTTAGAAACGAGGTGACAGAAGGCAGGGGAGGACCGTTAACCAGGGAGTAAAACTGTTTTCTGATTGCCCTGCACCTGGGGTTCTGTTCCATATTTTAAGAACAAACAATACTAAGTGATCAAACCTGTGGGATTCTGTTCCATATTTTAAGAACAAACAATAGTAAGTGATCAAACCTGGGGGATTCTGTTCCATATTTTAAGAACAAATAATAGTAAGTGATCAAGAGCACAAAAGCCTTTTAATTTCTTCTTATTACACTGCTAGATGCCGAATGTTTTTTAGTGGTTTGAAATTGCTGAATCTAATGAACTCACACATATTGATCGTCTCAAAAGGTGTTAATTGCAGAACTACATTCTTCATTCTAACGTTAACTTAATTTTTGTACTCGGAATTGAAGCTAAAGCCAATCACAATTTGTTCACGTTTGTTTATACATCTATTATCACAGGTGTGTTGTAAAATTTGAAGTGCTATTTCCCAAAGAAAACTAGAACATTACTAGAAGCAATGACGGGGGCTGTGCTCCAAAATTTGAATTGTAGCATCATCGTAAAGATGAGTTGAAACATAACGGGTAAAAAAATAAATAAATAAAGTGCATATCATAACCAATAAAATTAGATATAGAGGCTGCTGTAGACATTTTAAAATGAACACCTCAAGAATGAGCTCTCTCCCACGGTTGAACACACTAGTGTGCAATTACAGACCGGCCATGTTTGATTTTGTCGATTATTATATTAATTACCGTAGATTATATTAACCTATATTATAGTATATTAAATGAGGTTAATAGTGGCCTGTATTTTATGTCAAATTAAAAAGGCAGCAGCTGACACAAGCAGATGTGCACATGTTCATCGTCAAATGGGAAAAGTTAATTTACTTGTAGATGCGTTCAATCATTTAGCAGAGGTGGCGGCGCCTTGCCTACAGCTGACGTGAATGCCGCAGCCTGATGGTTTATAACGATTCAAGCTAATTTTCCCACAGAGACGTTATGTTAGGGACCCGACCCACCCAACCAACGTGGCAATAAATTAAGAGTCCCTTGCTTTCGCCAGTGGGGCTCAAAACGTCTGAGAACCTTGACAGGGTGTTGCCAGTAGAGTTTAATTGTAATGATTGAAAACCCAAATGTAATATGCCAACTATCGCTGACAGCTTTAACAAAAAGAGCAATCACATCTTGTTAATCTTTCATGACATATTGGCGAAACAAACCAAAAATAACTAATATAATAATATTCTTTCATTTAGGACTACGGTGAAATCGTGATATACTTGGGTCAGTTTAAAGATGTTTCTCCATGCATTACAGAATTTATTATTTGAGCATAATTCTCAGTTTAATTAGTTTCCCTGATAAAAAGCGAATCAATGTATTTGTTTACTGTGCCGTGTATTATTTGATATAGACATAACAAAGAATGAAAAAGTAGCCCTTCCTGGTGCTTTATGCAAGGGAATGGTATCAGGAAATGACCAATCTGAGCCAGGCCATATGTCGGGCGGAGCCTTAGTTTAGGGAAGATGGTGGTGGCAAGAAAAATAAAAATAAATTGTTACTAGACGCTGCAACAAGCAACAAGGTGGATCATAACTCCCAACTTCGAAGACGCCAAGTCAAACTCATGGAGACACAATATCAGGATGTTCCAGCTGGCCTCGGGCAACACACAGAACGACATCACATGTGCTATATAAACACTACCAGGTGGTCCACCCACCCACCCACCCACCCACACCCACACACCCACACACACACTAACCGCTAGGTGAATATGGTCTACCCAGTACTCTCTGGCTCCCTCTTTTAGATAGTGAAATTAAACTAGAGGTAACTATCTGACTACTATGTTACGGTGCTATAAAGTAGAAGGGTGGAAGGGGAAATAAAGATTTTCAGAGTATAAAATGTGTTTTGGTTTCAACATAAACGATTTGCCTGTGCAAATTTGCCAAAGGTCAAGTTCTAGGCAGAGTGCTTCTGTTTAGTCGGCCTGTTTCACATTTCCTGTATAGGATAACATGGTGGATATAGTCACTGTCATTGTATCCAAAAGCTTTGGTTATGATTGCTAAAAGGGTGAAAGATCATGGTGTAACATATTGATATCAGGGCCCAACACCTAGTAACTTTTTACATCAACCACAGTCTGGGGCGGGAGGGGGTTGCAACTGTAGTTTCCGGGCATCAGTGCTGGGTAGAACTATATTCACATGCATACAAACAACTAGATAGCAGGGCTCCAGACTTATTTTTTTCACTAGGAGCACTGTGGCCCCTAACTGAAAATTTTAGGGGCGCAACCAGAAATTTGAGGGGCACACACCGTTAATTACAACATGCCAACCAAATATTCACATTTCTACAAATGTTCACTGTATTACTAATAACTATTTTGATAATAGATGCAGAAATTACAATGTGCTGTTTCAAATTAAGCGTCACATTTTATTGTGATTCTCATCTATCCCAACGGTTTCCAGGTTTGAGCATGCATGCGGGTCGAGTGTCGATATCAATTTATAGCGGGTCTGGTCGGGCTAATGTCGGAACACGGGTCGGATGCGGTTTGTAGTATTGCGGGTAGGGGCGGGTGCAGGGTTTAAAGGGTAAAATAAGACCCGTGCAGGAATGACTCGCACTGGCACACTAGCCGAAGGTCGGAAGAACGAGCCAACAGTTTGTTTACTCATTGTAAACGCACGTAGCAGGTTGTGTGAAATCTTTCTCCTTCGCACAGACGTTTATGCGCGCTCATAATCTCTAGGACCCTCCCCCTCGACACATTAACAGCCATTCCCTATCCTTCTTACACTCATTGGCCTGCTAAAGATTCCGGATTCATTGATAGGCCCCTTCCACGGGGGCAAATTTAGTGGTCGCACATGCGACCAGATGGAAAATTCGGTCGCAAACTCTCAAATTTTGGTCGCAGTCTGGAGCCTTGCATAGCAAAAGGCCCTTTATTTTATCGTCACCTAGCCATAGCAGCTAATAAGTACTCGCTTAGAAGTGGTGATGGAAGTGGTGATAAATTCCCTAAAATAAAGATTTTAGGGAAAGGATTTGTTTGGTTAAGATTGGCACGCCGGTCACAGCAGCACTACCAAATTTAAATCAAACAACTATTTAGGTGTAATCTATTTAAATTACTCTCAAATAAATTGAATGTCATAATATTAGGATCCCAGGAACTTGAGAGTGTATGCTTATGTGGGCCTGAGATCTAATCGACAAAACTTTGCATTACCAAGAAATTCGAATTGACCATTGTTTAGAGTTGTAATCGTTAAAAAAAGGCTGTTAACCTCGTCAGTCATACTTTAAATCAGTTCAAGTTCAAGAGGGGACGCCTGCATCACACCTGAGACCCATATTGTCAACAATATCTCTCCCCCCCCCTTTTTGACATAAGGACTCCTAAGGCTTAGGATTCATAGTAATGACTGATAACATTTCCATTTCGGGCATTTAGCAGACGCTTTTATCCAAAGCGACTTACAATAAGTACATTTGTCATAAGAAGTGCAACAATATATCGCTGTCGGTACAGAAAGGATGTTCATAGAAGTGCAAGTACAACAATCGCTAGGCTAACCAATTCCCTGTGTTACAGCAATGATAGCAGCTACTGCAGTTGCTACACAGTTAAGTACTATAATACAAGACAATACAACACAATACAATACAGTGTACAATGGTGGCCAGAGGGGGGAGGGTGGCTATGCAGAGTCGAGGTGGACTCTGAACAGGTAGAGTCTTGATAAGTGGAATAACATGTTCAATAGCCCAAAAACCTTTCGAGTACGCTCAGATACACAGTCCAAATCTCAATGACTACTTGTGTACTGGCCACGCAGATTGTTAACTGTTGTAGAGATAGCGGGATACATACACTTAACAGCTATTTTAATGTACCGGGTACCCATTTGGAACATTCTGAAATGTGAAAAGTATTTCACATTTAATCGCGTATTAGACAGGTCATTGTTTTGGGCAGGGTACTTGGTAATTTGCCGATTGCGTAGAAATAATGACACAACGAAGGCTCTTTAGAGTGGAGTGCTGTGGCCTGACGACCTCACTTGGAATCCGTGTCCTCGAAGGTATACACTGCTAGACACATCACACCCGTGATCCCGTCTCAAGTTCCCCACGTCAGATAGATACTCCTACACATTTGCCCCCTGAGTCAGTTTATGTGGCTCATCAGGCCAGCTGTGGTCTCCAGCATATCAAAAGGCCAGCTTCCTGCTGCTGCACGGCCTTCCTTCGCCCCACTCTGGAATAACAGTTGACCTTTAACCTGGACATAGATCACTTTGGACTGCTGCGGAATGTCTGGAAGGGGAGGATGTGGCTCATGTTACCAAGGAGAGAGGGATGGCTTGGAGGGCGAGGGTCGACTCAAAT
Source organism: Melanogrammus aeglefinus (assembly GCA_900291075.1). Classification (NCBI taxonomy): domain Eukaryota; kingdom Metazoa; phylum Chordata; class Actinopteri; order Gadiformes; family Gadidae; genus Melanogrammus; species Melanogrammus aeglefinus. Next base: position 94,690 of record OLKM01000377.1, on the reverse strand, counting down.
CACACCAGGAAGTCTGGTACAGAGGCGGGTCACACCGTGACTGACCCACATAACAGACGAGGGGACTTGAAATAATGGCAAAATATCTGCCCCCTCACAATGGAGAGCTTTGAATCATTTATGTGCAGGAGCGACGGCTCGGGTAAAATGCAGGCGTGCAGAATTCAATTGAGAGTCAGAAAGAGTGTCTTTTTGCCTGAAAGCAGAGCTATAAATAATTAATGGCACCACAGTGACATGGCCAAGAACACCACCCCTCAGCTTCCATATCAGGCCTTCACTCTCCTTTTCAAATCCCCTCTCCTCATCCGGCCTTTCTCCAGGGACCACCACACCTCTGTTGTTCGTTCTCCCTGTCAATACGGGAGTCTGTCATATTGATTCAGTTTGCCATTTGGGAAATATGCATTTAGTCTTTCCGTTTCACATTTGCTATATTACACAACTAGTTGTATCCGATTCATGGATGACATTTTGAGAACATGGGTTGTGTCAGGGCTCATGCTTGTGGTTTCTGGTGTAACATTTTTCTATTTGTATGACACTATAAGGAGCATGATTGTATGATAAACTGAAGAATGATAATTTTTCTATCAATAGAGGAATATTTTCTTCTCCTTTGGGCAGCCAAAGATAAATGTGTTTCAAGGAAACACTGCAGCTGTGAGGTCATATCATGACCCTAGCCATATGATTAATTTATGCATTGTGTTTTTACCTAGAGCCTCAGTTTTCTGCGAGACACAGGACGCACACAAACACTAAATCAGCTTGACTCTAACACAGGTGTTGCATGAAGAATAAAATGATTAAATGAATCGTAGGGGGGGGGGGGGGGATTCTGCTGACTAAAGCACAAGGACGCCTCTGTGTCTTCAGACTTAATGTGCATCTGGATTACAATGGAAGCCCAAGCTTACACACAAAAGTGTTTGTCTGTTGATCATAAGACAGATGCTATTTGTGAACCGGCACCGGGGCTTTTTGTAATTTCATTCAGCCTACTGAAGCCAGCCTTTCCTTCATTCTACACTTACTAAAAAAATGTGGCATCCCACCAGAGCTTTGCCCTGATTAAACCTGCTCAACTTGCCATCTTTTGTTTTTTATTTGATTGGTCTCACTGATTACTGGAGTTAATGTGCTTTGCCCCGAGGCTTGTACTGTAGGCTCTACCGCATCCCAGTTCTTGAGGATTCTACATTAACATCCAACACTCGTCCGAGGTAGAAAGATGTCTGCCCAGGCAATTCTCTACTCTATTGATTTTCTATCTTGTGACCTTGCTAACGTTGTTCAGAGGAGCTCACCACTGACTTTTAATGACCAGAAGGAGGTTTGCCCGCTCATGACTACAGGTTTAACATTAAAAGCAAAAACAGAAAATATCATCCTAGTACAAACACATGTGGCCGCTATTAAACCCACGATTACATGGCATTACTTTGACCAAAAGCTATGCCGCAAGAATACGAATTTAGGCAAATGTAGATTTTGGCCAAGTCAGGATGATGAAAAGAATATGTAGGATTGATTGGGGGAAACTAAGACCACCTCGTTGCCAGTAATTGCCTCCAAGGACATAAGCTCAAGGAAACATTCCACATGCAATGCCTGAAGTCCTGATGAGTCAGTACATGAGAACATAGACTGACTCACATAGACTCCGCATGACTCAGGCCTCTGTAGCAGGAAACTAACTATATTGAGCTGGGCTTCCAAGCAAACGCTCAGCCCTCCTTAGTGAAAGAAAAAGGCCTAACCCATCAAGGAACCAGGAGGTTGGCTAACGCTAAATACACACACACACACACACACACACACACACACACACACACACACACACACACACACACACACACACACACACACACACACACACACACACACACACACACACACACACACACACACACACACACACACACACACCACCCCCTCTTTCCTTTCCAGTCCCCCTCCCCCCTTTCCACCAAACACACACTTACACACACCCACCCACAACCACACACCAGGAGGTCACTTGTTCTTAGCTTCTGGCAGAATTCTTGAAAACAATACAATTCCTCAGAAAAACCCAGTAGATTCTCGTACGTTTGGTTAAAGCACTCACACACTTTCTGCTACTATTGACCAAAAAAAAGTCCCATAAGAACCATGAGCTAAGCAGTCTTTTATCACATATTATAGCAATTCATCATTTTGTTTGTACTGGGCCAATGACGTAAGCTAGTTTGAAGAAACTGTCCGGAGTTTCTGAGAGATTCTGCCCTATGAGAAACATTACCTTTTCATGGAAACAGAGTGTGCAATTTTTTCCAGGAGGGCATCCAGTTTCTGAAAATCCAGCAAATCGTTTGACTTGGCATGCATCTTGTAATCCATTTAAACACGCCACAGAAAGATGGCGAAACTCCAGTAAAAAGAACAAAAAGACAAGTTTTCCTGTCCTCTCCTAAGCTTTATCTCAATCACAAAACACAGGAAGAGATTCACTCTCAGGGTTCCAGTTTGTATCGTAAAATCCAGGTCATTTAGGTACTCTTGTTTAAATCCATTTCGAGTACTCGGTTGTCTGTGTTTCCAAACTACAAAAAATAGAGAAGACAAGCCGGGAGCTTGGGAGGTTTTTCGGCCAAGAAGTGCGGCTGTAGGGGCCTGCTGCCTGCGGGTTGTGTTAGCTGTGAGAGCCGGTCTTTTCCCTGCCCCATCCCCCTCTCAGAAGCACAACGGCCCAGTTGCCACAGGCTCTTCGCTCCATTGTGTGTCTCCTCTCCCAGGGACTCCCCCACTCAAATGGACACCAGTGGCCGAGGGTGGGGGGGAGGAAAGAGAGGCCAGAGACGGTCCGCCGACAGCGTACAGGAGGCGGCACACTGATTCAGATTCCCCTCGATCGGTCTCTCTCCCTCCGGTATAGCGGCGTGCTGTTACTCAACAGTAAAAATGGCTCTGCTGCTTCCTCATTCAGTGGTGCCTCAGCCACACACTCAACCCCTCCCTCTTTTGCTCTCCTACACACATACACACACACAAACACACTCTATCTGCCCCTCCTCTTCCCCCTTCCCATTGCTTGAGTTCCCCTGCGCTCTCCCTCTCTCTGTTACACCTTTTGTCATCCCACCCCCTTTCCTCAAAGCACCCCACCCCCCCTCCATCGATTTCACCCTGCCCTACCCCCACTCACTCCTTTCCTTAGAGTGATCTTGCGTGTGCCTCACCCACCAATTGAAGAGCTCCCTTATCCGCCCGCCCTCCTTCCCTCCCTCTCTCCCTCCCTCCCTCCCTCGGTCTCTCTCTGCTCCTCTCTCACCATCGCTCCGTCCCTCAGGAAGCGCTCACATTATGGCTAGACTACGCCAATACAAAAGCAGCCGTGCCAAGGCCTTGTGAACTTCGACTAATGGGGGAAAACCAAAGACATCAGGGGGGAGGAGGCACTACGGTAAACACTGCGCAATCAGACAAATGATACACAGCTGTGGACAACCACGTCTCCATATGAGCTGTTGTTGCCAATAGGTGTCAAGATATAGTGCAAAAAGTTACTTCAAATATATAAAAGAACTCTTTATTTGGCTGATACTACAAACTAAAAGACCAAGACCCAGGATGTGAGACATTCAAATTGCACAACTTGGAATATCTCTTATGATCAAACACTACAAAGTTTGAGGAATGTCCACGAGGCTTCACAAGATAGAAAGAGGAAGTGTATCTGGGGTAATCTTGTGACTAAATCTGCCCACTACTTTCTTTCTCAGTCATAATGACTACACTAATCAGTGTTGGGACACATCACACCAGGGTGTCCCGCGTCATTGGTACGGATAACCACAAGCATTCCCACACATCTCCCCCTCACAATTATGGCTTGCCAATGGTTTGGTCTATAACTAGAACAAAGACTTAAGCCGTAAACGATCATACCCTCCGTCTTTGTGGAAAATAGCACCTTAAATTCACAGCCATTTAGGGTTTGAGTTAATTGATTGATTCTTAACCTTCCATGCTCAAATGCTGAAACATAAATCTTCCTATTGCTGTCAATTAATCAATTAAGGCCTGCAACGTCTCCTGCAGTGCACAGGCAATCTGTTTAGGGCCGAACTCTGCAAGCAATCAACTCTTGCGGAGCGACGGTTTTTGACACAAGCCATGTTACTGGAATATATAATGCAACATTATTAACAAGACCAAGTGACAGAGGACATGAGTTAAGTAAAGGCAGGAAACAATTTCAGAAAGGAGGGATGTGAAAATAGCACCTTTAAATTTAGAGTTGAAGATCAGCTGAGTAAAGGCCGGAATCTTGTGCGCTGATGTATGCAAACATCAGATCTGGGCGATAATTATTATTAGAGCCTTCATTGGGAAAGCCTGTACAAATTAACATATTGTCAATTACATTGGTAGTTACTGTACACTTGTGAGGTTTTAAAAAGCTTTAGAAAAATATTCTTTCTGAACCCCGCTTATTTGAGAAATGGGAAACACACCTTAACACTTTCCAGGTTGCCATTGCTAAACATTCAAGTTGGTCCCAAATTTGGAAAATGGAGGGCCTGGCCTCCCTCCATTTTCCTTACACAAGATAAAAATGCTGACTTAAGCGATTTCTGAATCGTAGGCAACTGGGTGGGAGAAGCGAGTGGAGGGATGAATATGAAAATCCATTTTTAGTTGTTAGGCTAGTGAAGCATATGCAGTCTCACTAAATTATCATTATGGTTACATGACCGCCTGTCCACAAGGTTTAACCGATTGCATCCTCAGTCGTTGGGTTTCAACAGAAGCTAATAAACCAATTACAGGCATCTTAGAGTGATACTGCACAACATAGCCAAAATGAGCAGTTTATGTGCAAACAGTGGTGGCTAGCATGCTGTAGTTACCTCCTGCATTTGGACAATACCGAGCGTTTCACATCATGGAGGACTATGTAAGGAATAAACCACAACAGGGATTCATCTGTGGTAATGTAACCTTAGCCGTATCACCACCCCCGTCACACATTATTTTCTAATAATGGGACTGCCCAGAGTGGCTTACTCTGATTATAACCCGCTTCCTTTAAGCATAGTAAATATTTTAAAAAATTGCTTGTGTCCACATAAAATAAAAAGCAGACATCCTTTAAAAAGGATGTCTGCATTACCTGGGGAGAGTTTAGAGTCTGTGCTCTCCCCAGGCAATGCAGACATCCTCATCTTTTTCCCAATGGTATAATATAACAAATAAGGAAAATAGTCAATTGGTAGGAACTTGACTGAAACCTGGCACCTCTCAAAATTCAAGGCATGCCCTATTTAGCTTTTCACAGCCTTCAATGGGAGTGAAACTACAAGGATTTCCTGTTGCATCACTATAGTTCCCATAAGGGTGTAGATAGTCACAGCCAGATTATTGCGTGTCTTGTATGCACCCACACATGTATTAATAGCTGTTCCTCTGCAATCAGGTGACTCAGGATGTATGTTATTAATGCTATGGTTGAGTGTTGAACCAAATATGACGCTAGTGGATGCATGAAGATGGGGAAGAAACTTAATCTGTGTGGATGTTTAGAACACCACCAATGTGAGCGTGTTAAAGACGTAATCTTCAATTTCAATTTCACCCTGCCCAAATATCCCGGCAGGAACATAATCATTGATGGATCGGTTTTATTGAAGCAATCAATAGTATACACAACAAAGTTAGTTAGTTGCAACCCTAAACACAAGGCTGTACGTGTTTATAACCATAAAGCTAATGACTTGAAGAGCATACATAAAGACGATAATAACTACCAGAGCCTGACTGACCCTTTACCTAAGTCTACCACACACGCACACACACAAAATGAGATAAGGTGAGTAGCACTCATTACCCTACCACACCATGCAGCTGATGACCACTGAGCTCTGCAGTTGCGCAGTGCCTCGTTTCCCCAGATGAAGCTAGCAGGAACTCCCCTAATGAAGCCTCAGACACCACGCTAACTGGCCAGCTCCCCTGTCCACGTGCCATATGCAACCTTCCCAGAGACAATACAGCAGCTGCCAGTGTGACAAAGCCAACCAACAGTGACTTAAAGGAGGCCAACCCAATGGCCCTGTCATTTGACGGAGGGGGGGGGGGGGGGGGGGGGAGGTTGAGAGAATGGGCAGTGTACATGGGGAGGAGACTATGTCAGGGAATCTGAAGGCACTCCCATTAATCATCCAACTACTAGTGCCACGCAAACCAACAGGGACTGCTGAAGGAAGTAGGGACATCCAATACGCCAACTTTGCATGGTGTGTGTTCGTGTGTGACTAGAAGGCGCTCAATAAATGTCAACAAAATGTCTGCCATCAAGACCATGGAAGCTAAATGTCAAAGAATTGCAATGTAACATTTCATAATTTTAAAGTGTATGCTTTGTATATCCAGACACATATGGAGGGGGATAACAACAAAAAAATTGCCCCAGTTTTCGGCATCCAAAAATTACAGTTTTTGGGTGCTGATGTTTGACCCATTGTCAAACTGCAGACTTGCATGCCTGGACTTAAATGGAAAACCCTGCAAATAGGCCACAATAACTAGCAATATTTTGTAATTGGAAATGATACTCATACAACACGATATGTACATTTATCTTTAAAATAATAACATGATGAATAGGTTGTGGTATAGTTAACTCCCTCCTCGCACTTTCTAAACAAAGATGTGTTTGGATAGATTTGATGGTTGTTTTATCGTTCAAAACACGCGCTAACCAAAACCAAACAGGCAGCCCATAATATTGACTAAAGAATAAAGACAAAAATCATTCAAATTTTTAATTTTCCTCATGCAGTAAGATTGTTCACTTTTCATGCAGGTCTTTCACAAGTAGGCCAAGGTTTGAGTTACCATAGCAACTAAATCTAGCAAGGACAGGCAATACATTTAAAGCAGGGTGACAAAAGATGTCCCCTGCCTTGTTTGTAAAGTCAAGAATACAAAAATAAAAAAAAGACCTGCCCACCTGGTGAAAAAGGTCCAGTAATAACACAGCTACAATATGCTTACAATAATTTAAATAAACACAGTTCTTAACACAGTCGATACAGGATTCAACACAGAAGCAAAGCACTGTTGGCTTATGTGACCCCCACTACAGATCTGAACTCGTTTGCCTTCAATATGTACATAATTACCCTTGTGATTGTAACGCATACAGCGAATGAACCCAAATATAGTCGGTATGATTATATAGGTGAGTCAGGCTGCCTAAGTGGACGTGTTTATTTGACGTACTTCGTTCTGACACAAACAAAACAAGAGGATACAGAACAACATATATATCGTTGATAAATAACACTTGCAATCTATTGCAGGAATTTGTTCAGCGGTTGCTCTAGTCTCAATAACATTCACCCATAACCAGTACTGTATACGGAATATAAGAATAACAAATATAAAGAACAGAACTAGGTCTTCAGAAAACCCGAAGACACATAAATAAATAATGATAAAACAAAGCAGAATCGCGAAAGACAAAAACACAATCAGCAGGGATATTAACCTAGATGTAGGCTACGTTATGTCAAAATACAGAGGCGATACTCAATTCTACAGTGGTATAAACACCGAGAACAATAAACAGACGTATCGTAAGAACGAAACAGACAGCTTACTGGAAGATGGAGAATGTAACTGGCATACCAGGAGGTTATATTACATAAAATATGACCGTTGTTGGCGAACGACCGACGGAAAGCTTAGATCACAGGCCATACGGCTAGGGTTATTTCCTGGCTGGTGGTGATCCAAATGGGTTTGAGAGTAACCTCCGAGACTCGGGAGAACAATGTCAGTAACAAGTGACTGCGAGATGTTTTCAAATTGATATACGATCTGACAACGGGCCAAGGGGAGGCTTATGGAGCTACATCTGTGCGGGAAAGGCTCCTTGGAATGCATTTACTGCAAATAGACGGAGCCCGAATGAGTGTGCGCCATCATCACCGTGACGATGTAACTAGATTGCCACAACACAAGGCAGGCGACGGAGTGGAACCACACTAAATACATATCCGAAGGTGTAATTCACTAGCCAAATGTCATTAATTGTGGAAGATATGTTTTGGGCTCTGTGTGCACATGCAACATAGTGGCTATCGTGTCTCGTAGACCACTGACAACTAACATTAGCTAGCAAGCTAGCGTGAACAGGCCGTCGTTCAAGTCAACTGTCTCGTTTGGCGCCGCATAATATTGCGACCTCTTACGCCTTTAGACCGGTACGAATGTGTATATCACTTTCTAGTCAGTCACGGTGTGGACAAGACAACATGACTAGCAAAATGATGTGTGAAACCGCAGCGTTTACCTTGGTTTATTAGGTTGTCAGGGCGCGCGGATCTTTCTTTCCAAGGATCCTGAACACCTCTCGTCGTCGATGGCGTCACGCGCCGAGATAACGTAAAGAACGTAAAGGCTGAGGTACGCGGGCAACTTTTTTGAGGACCGGCGGGTATGCGAAATGTGTTTTCCCTCAACCGTGTCTAATTTGCAATAAACCATTGATCAAAATGACCCAGGGCTAAAGTAGATTTTTGAAATGTTATCATTTATAGTTTATAAGGACATTTCAGACCCATGTGTAATAATTACAGTGCGATTGAAATAGTAGAACCATCCAGAATAATATCAAATTAACGAATAAAATATAATAACAAAAAAATTATTTGTGTAATAAACGCCATCAATCTTTGAAATTTGGCCGGAAAGTATTATAGATGCATGTACTGTGCCGCATGCTGAACTATTCCAGTAAGATTTTTGGAATAGTTGTGACATGCAGCGCTCCCCTGTGGCCAACGAGTGGAGACTCGACAAAGCAAGATATGCAATAGTATATACAGTATGCGTTTATGGATGTCGTATCATCACATAGAATCTGCATCTTAAGTATTAATTCATATGTATCTTGATAAAATTTTGTGGACACACAACTTTACACTTTTCCTTTATCAAATGAGGTGTGGGTGCTCGAGGTGATCTATTTAAGGTATATAATAATAATAATAATAATAATAATAATAATAATAGCAATAATAATAATAATAATAATAATAATAATAATAATAATAATAATAATAATAATAATACCATATATTTAACTGTTAGAATAACCTAACGCCTGCAAAACTCCGATATGTAAACATTTTCATATAATAAGTATAAGTAAATGATATAAGTGTATATTTGCGATGGGCCAAACAGCTTGTACATAGTAATCACTGATTGGTGCGTTTTTAGGAAACGGAGGATACGTCATATCCGGCTATTTTGTAACAGGAAGTAATGTGAAGGTTGCATTCGGTGTATATGGTGTCACAATGGTCAGACACAACTGGATTAATCAGTTTATCCAATAATGTAAGACAGGAAATAAAGGAGCAGCACTAAGTCCAGGAAGTAGTGGAGTTGTGCATAGAGCCCATTGGTGCGTTTTTAGGAAACGGAGGATACGTCATATCCGGCTATTTTGTAACAGGAAGTAGTGTGAAGGTTGACCATTGTGGATGCTAAAATGGGTGTTAAAATTGAGATGTTTCGGGTAAGTGAGTGATAATGATAATAAACATTAAGCATTAGTTGCATTTTTGGTGTCTTAGTTCCGTACATTGTTGGATTATCGTTAATGAATGGATATTGGCTCGAATTATACCTAACATTCTTTAGCACAATGTGTGGTGTGGTTGTGGTATATGTAACTTTAAACGTTTTGCAATCTCCCCGACCAGTCAACATTGTTTTTATTTTAAACAGATGGTGCTCTATTTATCATTTCCCGTTACCATGTTTTGGATATCAAACCAGGCGGAATACTTTGAAGAATATATAGTCAAGAGAAAGGTATGTGAGGTTTTCTCAATAGTAGGCTAACTGTTAGGTCTACTCTTTATTGTTCATTAAATGTTGAGATGCCTTTTCTGACTGAAACCAGTAATCACACAGACACACACATGACACGATGGTTCAATCTGTAAATTGTCTCCATCTCTCCTCCCTGTCCTTCTGTTATTTACCATGTGTGTAAACCCCAGAGAGAAATCTTTCCTCCCGACGAGAAAATGCACGTAAGTGTGAAGTCTGCTTTGTTTTCTCAATGTTTTTATTTATTTTTGTCCGGACTAATTCCATTACTCAGGAGGCATTTTTACTAGTCAAACATGTTATAGTTGAGCTGGATGAATGTAAAGCTTTTCTATTGACATTGGTTATTCTTATTGTTTTAACAAGAAAACAAATGTATAATGTAAACAAACAATATTGATTTGAACTTTCATCCATTGCCAATACTTAAAAGTAAAGAAAAATATATTTTTCATGTGCATTACACATTTGTTATTGTTTATAAGGCCTCACTGCACAGTAATGTGTCTTTTTTCTTCTTTTAACAGAGAAAAGAGTTGGAGGAATTTAAAGAAAGAATGCGGAACCGTAAGGAGAAACGCTTATTGAAAGAAATGGCTTTGGAGTCACAAAACTAAGGACAAACAACAACAACAACAACCTGGAGAGAGTTTTATTTCATTCAGAACAAACTGTTCCTGTTCCATTTGGATTTGGATACCATTTGGACTGGACCCCAAGCTTTTCCGATCAACAGACGCTTTAATAAAATGTATTTTGAATTGCAAATTATGTTCTTGATATTTTGACCGTGTTGCACTTTCAAGAAATGCTGACATCATTGTCCTTCATAATATCTATTTCCATCAGATTCGTCAATATATATACAGTATGCTCAACTTGTTCTTTAATGATGTTTTTGATGCTGTCTTGATAAAGTTCAATGTAATACGATTTTTCCATGAACGTTTTATTTTTACATCTTTAAGAAATGGAAATTAAAGGTTTCTTTTGTAAATGTATGTCTTGTGTTTTGGACACCACATGTTTGATTAGAAAGATACTTTCTACCACTGAAGTTGGCTTTCGATTGATCATTTTCGCTCACGAAAGAGGAAGTATGTAAATTCTCTTTATTTTTTGATTTGGATCTTTTCATATGGATTCTATCCACATACTTTAACTGTGGCATGCATAGACAGGTATAACTGCAGATTTCCATCGATTAAACGGCAGTCCTCCTCACTAACATTGGATAACAATCGCCAATCTTTGGTCTGTGGTTTATTAATGTATTTAAATGACCTGAGAAGTCACAAATTAAGTTCTGTGACTTAACACAATGTTATTTGGGACAAAAAGTCTTCTGTCTCATGCATGTTTCGGGTGTCTTGTGGAACAACAATAACAGCCGTAACAATTTGTGTCCACAGTTTACTTTCTCAATTACAAGCAATATAGATAGCATATATATATATATATTTATTATATACATATATACAGCCGTAACAATTTGTGTCCACAGTTTACTTTCTCAATTACAAGCAATATAGATAGCCTATATATATCATATTGGCCATTTACCTCTGTTAAATCCAAATGAGGAATGAAGATGCTTTTTTTGTGATAAGATGTGATTTTTGTTTTAAAAAGCAATTATAATGGATATGGGTTGATAGATATAATCAGTTTTATCTTGGAAAAAATATAAATTAAACACGGTTTTAAAACCCAGTGTAGTTTATTGCGTTGATCTGTACAAATTGAAAAGAAAATTGTAAAACAGTATTTTTTGCCATTGATAAATGAGCCCGATTTAACATTGATTCTACGCACGAACGACCGAGATTGCAAATGTATTGCACCTCATGCATGTAGGTCTTCCTGTACTACTTGGGTACATAGATAGGGGAGGCTGGGTGTGTATTGTTGGAGGTGGGGTGTTGGGAGTAGTTTACATGTTTTTATGGAAACCTATCCACGGTCAATGAGTCAGGTTGAAAAAAATAATTATTTTATTATTGTAGTGAACATTGTAAACGGCCAAAGACCCAAACACCAAACAAAGTAAAATTAACCCTACATTGCATTGCAAGAACAAGATTCATAAATGCATAATTTTACTATTTTATTTTTTTCTATAACCAATATTGAGTCAACTTTTGATCTTGACATGCGGTGCACCTGTTAGATATAGATTGTAATACTAAAACGAAACACTAGGTGATAATGTTTCCTTTTCAAAACCTGCTTTGGACGACCAGGAAAATACTAACAACACGGAAGTAACAGGTTAGCAACACGAAAGAGGCTAGTACGATGGCACCGAGTGGGTTGAAGGCGATAGTTGGAGAAAGTAAGTACTTTTCTTAATTTCTGTGACATTATATATATTTAAATGTGAAGAGAACTCAACACTGACTAACACGAGTTGTCAAATGCCCAGTTATGAGAGTGTCTGCTTATGTTATTAGCTTTTTGTTTAGGATTGTATATCTCTATTGATAGGTCGCCTGGAAGGATTTCTTCAACCCCTAGTTCCTAGTAACTAACATCATCCCTCATTAAAGGCAACCATCAAAGTTTTGAGAATAATTTTGTTAAATACGGTATCTAGTACGTTGTCTACTAATCCTTCTATTAATACGAGGGGTTAATGCAACTATATATTAAAAAGTGGCTAAACGGTCTATTGCTACGAGGAAGTGAAATCGAGAATCGTGTCATGCGATTTGGCTATTTTGTTAATTTTCCGGGTATTTAACTGAGGAATTGCTAGAATATTTAGATTGTTTGAATTAATGAGGCTTATTTCAGATCCAACTATGATGTATAATTTGTACTGAGTTAAATTTGTCTTAAAAAGACATTGTATCCCCTTTTCATGTAGGTTGCTTTTCTGTGGCTCATATTTCCTTGCAAGTTAACCAAAATAAATTAAAGTAACCAGATAATTAAGTTGTTTATTAATCTACAGTATTATAAAAGTTATAAACTAAGCAATTACAGCCAAGTCTCTGTTGGCTAACATCAAGTCCAATTCTTTAAAAGGCAACCTGGCAACTAAACTGTAGTTCTTCATTTGTTATTACACCACACTCTTGCATACAGCAAAGTCATGGTGATAATCTACCTCTATCTTTCAAACACGCTTTTCATACGTATATAAGAAATGGTTATAAAATTGTCGTTTTGTGTTGAGAGTTGAAGAAAAATGCAAGATGCATAACACCTTGACATCTGGCCTTAATATGTAGCCTATATAATTATTGAGGCATCTTTTCTTGTTGCAAGAGACTATTAAGATGTCAGTGTTCTTAACCATACATCTATGTGTTCATCTGCAGAGATCTTAAACGGAGTCATCAAGAGCGTAAAGAAGGATGGAGAATGGAAGGTGAGAACTACTCGACAGTAAGAGAACAACATCACTTTAGCTTTCTCATATGCATGTTTTAACCTTTTATTTCAAATGTATGGTTCCTCAGGTCCTCATTGTGGATCACATCAGTATGCGCATTTTATCATCATGCTGCAAGATGTCTGATATTTTGGCAGAGGGGGTTACCAGTAAGTGACCTGTTAAATGATATATCCCACCAATAGGATAAATATAAGACTGTAATTATTAACAGCTACAGTGGCAGTCTGATCAATGTGTAGACATTCTACTCGTGTAAGAGCAAATGCTTTCAATATGTTATCCTGGGCAACCTGGTTGTGATGCAATTGAGGCATAAAGCCTAAACATGTAGAATACACATGTGGTTGTATACCTCCATACTCAAGCCTAATAGTAATAGAATGATCCACCCTTTACCTTTCAGTCGTAGAGGATATCAGCAAACGCAGGGAGCCCATTTCCAGTCTCGAGGCCATCTATCTCCTCTCACCAGTGGAGAAGGTCAGTGTTTCAACTTTATTGTAGTCACTCACGATCCAATTCCTGTGTCTTTTGCATGAATACAAGTATACTATATATTATAGAATCTAAGCTACAATATTTAACAAATTGACAAATTCTAACATGCTGTGTCATCAGAGATGGAGGAAACAGGCCAAATTGAAATATTGTACCTTTACTCCAAAGTTCTCTAAATCTTCCTATCCCTTTCTCTTTTTGTCTATCGCAGTCCGTTGAAGCCCTGATCAAGGACTTCAAAGAAACTGCTTTCACCTACAAAGCAGCACACATCTTCTTCACCGACAGTAAGATGATTTCATGTTCTCCACATCTTTAAGGTTGGAAATAAGCTTTTCTAAATGTCTTCTCTTCCCTGCTGCATAGATTGTCCAGATAGTCTCTTTGCTCAAATCGGGAAATCCAGAATTGCCAAGTTTGTGAAGACATTGAAGGAGATCAACGTGGCCTTCCTGCCCTACGAGTCTCAGGTTCAGGGTCTTCTTCTTAAGCTCACTGCTTCCGTTTCTCCAAGACCGCACCAAATGCGTTTTTTGGGGTTTTCACCAAAACTCAACCCGTTAACCCTCCATGTCTCTCACCACCCCCACCACCACAGGTGTTCTCCATGGATGACCCCACCTCCATGCACCGCTTCTACAGCCCTGAGTCGTCTGGAGGCAAGGACAAGATGCTGGAGGGTCTGGCCGAGCAGATCGCCACCCTCTGCGACACGCTGAAGGAGTACCCTGCCGTCCGCTATCGCAGGTACCAGAGCACTGCGCTAGGGCTGGGCGATCACAAAACTAATATAATCTAGTTTTCGATCTATATATATATATTTTTATTTTATGTTTATTAAATGCTTTTACCAGCTGGATACATAACAGAAATTTTTCTATTGGACCATTTTGTGTATTTTTTTAAGGCGAACTTTCAAAGTTCTCAATTACAGTGTTTTTTGGGAGAGACATGCTGGATAAATACATCATGTTTTCATGCTCAAAAATAATTGTTTGAATAATCGTGATTTCAATATAGTCGTGACTATGATCTTTTTCATAATCGAGTAGCCCTACACTGCACAGGAAAAACCTGTATTTATCGTATTCCTCATTCAACTACCGCTGCAATCAGACCTACAATAATTAGCGATAAGAGAAAATGAAAATTCTTTTGAGACCTGCCTACATCTGTCATTCTTGACTCACATGTGTATCCAGCAGCTGTCTCTTGAGGAGCATAAAAATGTAATCAAAGCCAAAAATGGAATGTCGTAGGGCAAGGTTTTTTTCCCCGACACCCGTGCCTTTTCCTGTCGACATGACATCATTGACTAGCACAACTGACAGGATCACGGTTTTGAAAGATTCTACTGCGAAAGGCATGTTAACCTTCCACCTAAAAAAAAATAAACAACGATTCCACCCTTGACTAGCGCGACTCCGCCCAGTGTCAAATTGAATTGTCATAACACACCGTGTGTTTTAATTCTCTGGCATGGCTGACGGTTATTGTTCCCATTATCTATGCTAGTGGCCCCCAGGTGAACGCTAAACTGGCTGAGGAGGTTTACCAGCAACTCAACGCCCATAAAGCCGACAACCCCAGCATGGGAGAGGTGAGGAGAGAGTGTGGTACTGCCAAGCCCAGTTAACACATCCTCCTGTTGCTACTGCAACAAAAGTTATTGTCTCTCTGATAAAACCCAGAGCAACCTTCGGCTCAGCTAAGCTTGTGCTTCACACATTTCTTGGTGTTTATGGGGCAATTTTGGGGCTTACTTCTTGTTAATCATTTTTTCCCTTTGTGCTTGACTCTGCTGTTTCTTTTACTCTTTTTCTTCCATTCTTCCTTAGCTGACATTTCCTTGCGTCTGAGACTGGTCTGAAAAGGCATGTATTGCGATTCACATTTACAGTTCCTAATGTAAATAGAGGAGTTGGACATATTAGAACTGGCCCCCTCTTGAGTTCCCTTTAAAAGGTCCTGTTTTAATATTACATTTGTTTCTCATCTGAGAAAATATTTATCAATATTTAAACATACATGATACATTTTTAACAAAATGATGACCCATTCTTGGATATCGAAATAACAGACTAATAACAAACCAAATCGATCCACTAGAGAAAACTCATCTTCCTGATAAAAATGTCCTTGCATACTGCAATGAGTTATTTTAAGATACCAGGTAAACATCAAAATATAATTCATTATGCAATACTCAAGCTCTCTGTTTTGGCTTTCGTTTATGTATTTATTTTCTTCTTCTTGTTCTTCTGGCATTTCAAAAGCAATTCACATAAAATTACACATAAGTCCCCCACCACTCCTTGTCACGTTATATTATTTTGCTGAACAACGTTGCCTGTCTTTAGGGTGCCGATAAGGCCCGATCCCAGCTACTGATCGTAGACCGAGGATATGACCCCATCACACCCATTCTGCACGAGATGACCTTCCAGGCCATGGTCTACGATTTGCTGGACATAAAGCAAGACATCTACAAGTGAGTGCTATGCCTATAAATACAATGTGCAGCTGATAAATCAAATAGGAATACTTGAGCAGGATATTCTAGTAGGTAGGGTTATCTTTCAACTCCTGGCCGAAAGGTTCTGTGTTTGCCTCGCGCGGCCCACTTTATACCTTTAGGCTTGTGCAAGATGCTTTCCCTTGCCTGCTTATTATATGAATGCATAAATAATGCTTACGCTTCTTTAGATTAAAGAGTCTGCTAAAAAAGAAATGTATTCCTGTATTCAAACATTCGATGTGCTGCATGTTCAAGGTATCAAACCACTGGAATTGGAGAGAGTAAAGAGAGAGAGGTTCTCTTGGATGAGGATGATGAGCTTTGGGTTCAGCTCCGACACATGCACATCGCCGATGTCACCAAGTAAGTGTGTCACCTGGTGGAAGGTCGGCAGTGCCAAGAGGGCTCTGTGCACTTTAGCTCACTGAATAGTAAATCGTTTTGTAAGCGTGGCTTGTGTTGTGCCTGTCTGGAGTCTTGTAGGGTATTTGTTTTTGTGAGTAGCGTGTTGTATGTAGTATGTATGAGTATGAGTCCATTAGTTTTTGACATTAATGTTCCGGATGCCAACTGAAATCATTCACGTTTTGAAAAAGTTGTGCGTCATTATTTAATATGTATGAGTGCATTACTTGAAGTACTTTCACAATCAAAGGGGTGTTTTGTAAGTTAATGTCGTCGTTTTTGCAGGAAGGTGACTGAACTGCTGCGCACTTTCTGTGAGAGTAAAAGGATGTCCACTGATAATGTGAGTAATGAACACTGTGGGAGCCATTGTCCTTGCAGCGTTGGCATGGTGTTGTGGTCACCAACCATTAAATGTCTTTTGTACTTTTAGGCCAACATCAAAGATCTCTCTCAGATGCTGAAGAAAATGCCACAATACCAAAAAGAGCTCAGCTTGGTGAGTGTTTTTCTTGAAGTTAAAGATTAAATAAAAGCATGAGAAATGGTTTGAAATTATGGAATTTCCCCCCCAAATATTAATCAAATTACTTTTAACTATTTCTTTATGTTGCACTCACCAATGTGATGTGTTTAATTGTCACAGTTACAGTCATGGCCACTTACCGACATTTGTACCTTTTTACTCCAACTTCTTTCATTTATACTGTATGTCTTTAATGCTTTCCCTTTTTTATATTTACAGTACAGTACTCACTTGCATCTCGCTGATGCCTGCATGAAGAAGTATAAGAAATCTCTGGAAAAACTTTGTGAGGTGGAACAGGTCAGTGTGAATTAAAACATCTCTTTAATTGAACACTCTTAAGAAGCGCACTCTGTACCTCCCTCTCGTACAGCCGTCGAGTCGTCATTAAGTTTATAACACAATGTTCACAGAGTCTCTTCGAGAGAGTGTCTGTCATAGAATGACGTACCACTCCATTAATGCATCAACTCTATTAGCTCCCCTGGGAAACGTGCATTGACTATTGACACGCTGTAGTTATGCATGATGAGGGGGGGGATTTTAATCATGACGGCGTTGAAAGACGAGACATTCCATTTCCTTTTGCGTATGCGGCAATACACTGTAATCCGATGCGTCAATCCAATCCAAGGCAAAAAAAAATGTGACTTTTCAAAAAATTGCAGCATTTTAACACGTCCTCCAAACAATGTCTGTGCTACCGTGACTCAGACCCTTTTTAAGCAAACCAGTGTCTTGACAGGTCAGACACTAAAAAGCGACCCAGGAGCACGGTGTGACTCTTATTTAATAGGAGTGTTAATCGGGACACTTGCATAAACCGTTCACTCTGCGTTACTAATGCACCGCCGGCGTAGTTGAGAGCTGTTTCTTTAATCCCATTGGGAGGGCAGGGGGTGGTGGGGGTGCAAGCCAGTCACCACCACTCTTCCCTCAGCGGGTACCCGCGGTATAAATGTCCTCCATTGTATGGTTCGTGCAAGTACAAAGAAGCCTTTGTGAATGTGACACTATAGGTGATAAAAAAAAAGAAAAAGTTATCGTCGTAGACTTTGATGGCTTGTTTCCAGCGCTAGTGAATTTCAAATGTGAAAGAACAAGGTTTGTTGGTCCCTGGCTAAGCCTAATGGAGAATAGGGATTAACTTGGAAAACAGATTTTTTTTTTTAGGAAGGGCAAAGCTCCTAGTGTTTGAACGGGGATCCGACAACCAAGGAGGCATTTATAAAAGCTTTTGAAGACTGCAGGAAGCCCATATCGCTGAGTGGTTTTAAAACATTTTGATGGTTATATCTCGCTGCTGTAATATAATGTTTTACATCTCGTCGCAAAGAGGAATGGCTCATTTGTGCATTTGAAATGTTTTAAAATGTACCTTTTCATAGATGCCCACCCATGCTACAGTAAAGTAGGTTTCCACATCTAGACTCAATAGAAAACAAACTGCACGAAACTGAGTGACGTATTCCTGGGAATATGGAGTGATCATCGGGTGTGTATCATTAAATATCAGGTGAAGGAACATTGTCTTTCGTGACGCATTTCTAAGATAAACAAGATAAACAAGATATTAGGGTGTGGCTGACTCCAGGAAGGATGTGTGAGGGATGGTGCCCTGATCCGTGACGACGTGGCTTTATTTTAGCAGGAGTATACTTCAGTTTTTTAAAGGTATTCGTCACACACCCCTAGAGAAAAGTAGATGCCATGTTTAATGTTGACTTAATGTGAATCGGAAGTTATTGGCAAGTTGGTAAGCAAAACAAGGAATTTGTCTTGGTTTTTCAAAAGTAAAATTTTTGAATGTATTTTATACAAATATCTTAGAAAGGGCAAAGCTCCTTGGTGTTTGTAAAGGGAGCTCCAACGACCTAGGGGGCATTTATAAAAGCTATTGAAGACTGTAAGAAGCCGATATTGCTGATTGGTTTTGATGGTTACATTTTTTTAAATTAATCTTTTACATCTAAAATATGAAGTTAGCAAATGACACTTGGTATTGGCTGAAATAGTGTCACTGTGAGTAACTCCTTTTGTATTGAACCCTATGACGGTTACTAATGGTGACACTACTCCACCACAGGACCTGGCCATGGGCTCCGATGCCGAGGGGCAGCCCCTGAGGGACGCCATGAAGAGCATCGTCCCTGTGCTGCTGGACAACGACATCGAGGCCTACGACAAGATCCGCATCATCCTGCTGTTCATCTTCCACAAGAAAAAAGGTGGGTTCAATGGACATCAGCCGTCCATTCCACTCCAGCTCAGGAGGTCGAGCAGTTGTCTTGTAACCTTAAGGTTGCAAGTTCAATCCCCAGCTCCTCCTAGCTGAGTGTTGATGTGTCCCTGAGCAAGACACTTAACCCTAACTGCTCCGGACGAGCCCGCTGTCGCCTTGCATGGTTGGTGTCAATGTGTGTATTAAACTATGTAAGTCGCTTTGGATAAAAGCGTCTGCTAAATGCCCTAAATGTAAATGTAAAATGTTTTAAAATGGAGAGAATTTGCTGTCAATTAATCAAGGCAAGTCTGTTTTCCGACATCGTCTTTGAGGGTTGTCCGCACCTTGTTCCTTGCAGGCATTTCTGATGAGAACCTCACCAAGCTCATTCAGCATGCCAACATACAGGCGGACAGCAACATCATCACCAACCTGCAGCACCTGGGCTGTAACATCATAGCCGGGGTAGGCCTCTCCACCGCAGCCCTGAGACAACTCCTCCTCCCGCTGCTCCGTACACACCATGAAGCTATTTGCCATGCAAATGTCTTGTTGTTCCCCATCAGGGCGCCAACGCGGGACAAGCCCAGCCTGAGAGGAAGGAGCGAACAGAGTCGACCTACCAGCTCTCCCGGTGGACTCCGGTCCTCAAAGACATCATGGAGGTAGTGCGAACCTGCAACCGCATGCCAATATGTGCAGCCACGTGGGCAGCTTTAGAGATGTATGGCTGGAGGGTAGAATCATGAGGAGTGAGGCATGCGATACAAAAATGTGCTCCGGCAGGGATTCTCAAATTGCCTCAAGACATCTCTTCCTTTTGCATACTCAAAGGAACATCTTAACCGTGGAGTACCAAAGGCATTAGTTGTGGGGAATATATACCTGTATATATTTTTATTCTTGCATTCACATATAAAAACAAATGCACTCTTTTAATTAATATTGGAAGAATGTGCAAAACTTTGATTGTCTGTGTTGTCAGCTCTGACTCGGCCTCTTTGTGTGTGTTTGGGCACAGAATGCCCTGGATGACAAGCTGGACAGAAAACTGTGGCCGTTTGTCTCAGATCCAGCGCCAATCAACACGACGCAGACCGCAGTGAGGTGGGTGCTGTGCTATGGTTACATATTGAAGATCCCCTGCTCCTATACCCTTACCTGACCAGGTGCTGGTTCAAATAAGATGGAAATAGATTTGAAGACATTGAAGTACACCTTCCATGATGACACTGCATGATGGTAAACGATAAGCTTCCAGATTATAATTTTGTTTACTATTTCTATATTTATGTGTTGTTGACTTTTTTTTCTCATGAATGGAGCTTGAGGTCTAAAGATCAAATAAGACCAGTTTACCGGTTTCATTACAGCGCTTCATAATCCCAGGGATCTTCCAACCACATTCAAGGGTTTACACAAACCACATTTAAGAGCCTGTGTCAAAACATAATCTGCATTCACTAATGGACAATTTATTTGTCTCCCTTCCTGTGTGGTCAAGCACTTGATGGTCTGGTCTGGGTCTGCGTATTAATTAATGTCACTTCATCCTGCTGACACCAGATGTCGAAGTGTTTCTATATATAGAGCACACTGCAGACCATTTGCGAGACTCCACGATACTTCCTGTACTCTTAATCTATGCAACATTGACATTGATGAAATAACATCCTCTTTAGACGTAACCGTGGCATTTCACTGAAGATTGTGGTCTTTTCAGTATGGTGTGGTTTACAACTTCAACATGTGGTACTTGTTAATGTTTTCAGACTTACTTTATGATATGACTCCAATGAACAATGTTAAATAATGTTTTCCCAGCCCAAGTGGCAATTGTAAGTCCCTAAATGTCTGCAGACTACCTGTAAGATCCTTGAGCTCGTTGATTACGCGTATCTGATGTTGGACTGTGGCTTTGGTTAAAGTGTGTACATGTCTTTTGTTTTTTGCAATAGCAGTGCACGATTCGGGCACTGGCACAAAAACAAATCTCCGACGGAGTATCGCTCCGGGCCACGTCTCATCGTCTTCGTAATTGGTGGGGTGACACACTCTGAGATGCGCTCGGCCTATGAGGTCACTCGAGCCACCGACGGAAAATGGGAAGTCCTGATTGGTAGGTTTCGTTTTGTTAACAAAGTGGGCACCCCTTGCCTGGTTACAGTACCCTCATGTACATGTATATTTGGAAACGATTTTGACTGTATGCGTTGATTGTTCTCCGGTTTTCTTTGGATGAAATGGTCTCAAGAGGTCACATGCTGGCTTTTTAAGTGTGTCACCGAGCATTTGCAAAACCTTCATTTTTAGAAAGAAACCCATTGACTAACCATTGTTTCAATGTTTATTCATTTTGTCATTCAACGGCTTGTTTTTCACGTTATTGAATTTAGCCCTGATTCTTGTATCTTATTGTTCGCTTATTGTTTTTAACAGTACACAAAGGCATTGTTGATCCATAATTTGCTTGTCAATAATTGAACGTCATGAATGCATGGCTGAATTGGTAGCCTGGCAGATTCCAGGCACTTGGTTAAGGGATCCACTTTTGACCATGTAAAGTTAACATATTGTTCTTCATATTGTTTTCTTTGACAGGGTCATCTCACATCGTGACACCGACAAGCTTCCTGAGCGACGTGAAGAGTCTAGACAAAGTGCTTAATCCGGATTTTTAAGGGAGATCCTTTGCAGAGCGGGCAGATTGGGATAGAGATATATTTAACTTGTGCTGATGAGGGATGCTGGTCCATTGTCACTGGATTTGCGGTATATGTGTATGTGTACTCACCCAGGTAGTCAAAGATATAATCACTGGAAGGATATATATAGATTTTTTTTGTGTGTGCAATGCTCAATTTGAAATAGATTATGCTATATACTACCATTTGGTTTCACATCATAGCCAAAGTATTTAATTTAAATAGATTGTATTTACTGTACCCGGTGATTGTATCCTATACTGTAATTATTTCAAATTATTTTTGTTGGAATGAAATTATATATTTGCGGTCTTAGCACTGAATAATTTAAAAAGTAATCTTATAGTTACCTTTTGAAAACAAAATCTCATTGTCTAATTCTACTGTCCCTCCTTGATGCCACTATCAAAGTTGCTTCTCAAAAGTTTATCTTGAAATCAAGCACTTTTCTCATGTACGTTTTTAGAGTAAGATTTTGATTGTGGTGGGTCTCTGTGCCTTTGTTCTATGTAAAAATAAAGAAGTTATACTATGTTAGTATTAGTAAGTATGTCTATACTTCTATTTGCTAGCCTAAAACTTTTCCAACCATCATAAAACAATTTTTTTTCCCTCAAATTCTGTAAAAGTCATATTGCAGCCTTTACCGTAAGTCGAAAACTCTTGAAATTTGTGTTACTTCACCCAAAGGTGGCGACTATTGTAAGAAATCATGATTTAGGCTTATTTCTCCTCACCAGATTGACCTGGACTCAAAATTCTTTCATAATATTAATCTCGAGAATCAGATGCATCTATAAAACCCGGGTCTTGTGCCCTAAAAAAGTTTACTTTTCCCACAATTTTATATTAAAGCCAAAATTGCCACATAAAATCTTAAGACCAAGCCTCACAAAAATCATGAAACAGAATTTGTTTTATTTAGTTCCATTTGAGAAATATTAGCCAATAAAGTTAGAACAGTTAGCCCATTTTTTATTATAACCATTTTGTTATTGTATAAAAAAAACACAACTATTATTAGGTGGATACCAATAGTAGTTTCCAAGTAGACACAGTATGGCATTAAGGGGAACTTCTTCGTTAACCATTTTTCCCTCATAATTATCTGTCACATTTATATTTCTTCCGTTAGTGTTCTTGACTACAAAGGTTTAATTTCCCGAGAATTTCAAAGATTTTTCAGGTATATGCTTATAAGAAAGCCCTTAATTCACTTGAGAAATGTGTTCTTGGAGTTCTCTGGATGTTGTATGCTTATCAATAGACATTTTGACCATGTGAACGAGGCTGATGTTCAGGTTTATCAGTGGCTCAATGGGATAATGCCTTGGACAGGTGATCCTTAGGTTGAGAGTTTGAATCCAGATTACAGCATTATGAACAAGCTGAACATGACATTCGGCCATTGCTTTGCAGCTCACCTGAAAGCCGCGGCACAGTATGGCATTAAGTGGAACATCTTCATTAACATATTTTTTTTCATAATTATGTCATATTTATATATCTTCCATTAGTGTGTTCTTGACTTTTAATTTTGCTCGGACCCCGTTAATCATCACTTGCGGTTATTTTCATTTGATTCTCTGAATTTCTAGTCGTCTTATATACCCATGTCTTCTACAGTGCATCATATAGACCGCACAATCATTTTTTCAGAGCCGCTAACCTCAGAAATCTCCCCATGAGATTATTTAAACGGAAAGCGAGGCATCATAGCGGATATGTTTGTATACGATGTGGGACCTGTGGGAGAGAGATCCTAATCTATGCACTCTCGTAGAATTTTTGATATAGGGCCTTGACCTCAATGTCATAGTTTGATACTGTAGGTTGACATAAGAGGATTACTTCATGTTTATAATGTTTCTTGCATTAATTATTACACACCATTACGTTCCACATTATTTTCTGCTTGTAGGCCTACTCTTAAGTACAGCCTTAGCTGCAGTGCAGGCGTAGCACAAACAGAAAAAGATCATCCCTTTCCATCCAAGGATTATGTTTTCATCTGGGATTACAGAACGCCTGTAGTCTTAATGGCAACAGGTTGAACGTCAGGGCTCAGGACTGTTTAAAAGCGTCCTCCCAAGCTATGGCCAGTTTACATCTGAAGAAAAATCCAAACACTACCATCTCTCGCTCCACTGGATTTACAATGACTTTTCTGTTCAGTAACTGAATGCAAATTGTGCAGACAAGACTTTATTTTGCCAATTGTTGAGTAAGCAAGGAACAAATGTGTGGCTGCCTTTTTTGGACGTACATTGTTTTTGTGTGATTTACTGCAGTTCAAGTGGAGACAAGGATGGCAGCTAAGCGGAACCCTCTGGTATGGTGTGAAATTATTACATTAAATGTAACTGTTGTATACAGACCCATATCATTTAGTGATGAAACCATTACCACGTCATTGCCCACCATCACTTGCCAACCATTACAAAAGGTGACTGTGGCCTTTTGACAGACATTTCATAATGTTTCCTTGAAATAAAATAAATTATGTTGAAATTCAAAACCACAACAGTGTTGTGTTAGGTAATGCATGTTTCAATTCCAAAATATACCGTAAATAAAAAATGAAACATTACAAATTATTTATTTCAATGCTATTCATATTGGATCAATTGGGGCCGCCCATTCTTTGCTGGTCTATGGACGTCTTTGGAGTTTTTTTATTTTGTTCCGCAGGGAACCCCTGGACCAGAGCAGGTTCTCCCCTCCGACGCCGCCCAGAGAAGAACTACAACAACTACAGGTCAGGATCGGCCTCTCTCAGACAGACCTCTTACTGCATTGTGTTCTCCGTAATCAAGGCTGGAAAATATCTCACTACCTTTTTTTCAAGTAGTTTACCTTTGCAAAATTAAAATAAATGATTCAACTTGTAGGTTTAAATAAACCATTGATAACGCAGACTGGATCATCGGAAGAAAAACATTAACCTGGTTTATGCATGAGGGAATGAAGGATTATTCTTTGTACATTTTAGCATAGGTTTTTAGTTTTTTAAACTTAGTCATAGGCCTTCTCATGTCATCCAGATAACTGTCTGCCTCCCGCCACACAGGTGCAACTAACGATGACTTCTTCCACGCCCTGGCCAGCGCCCAGGGTCAGCGCCTGGACGACCAGCGCGTTACGCTTGCCACACTGCCCGGTTTCAACCGCCAGGTACCAGACAAGACCGCACAATAGATGGCTCCCAGAGCTGGATAACTGGAAGAATGTGCAGCAGTCTTCCAGTTACCCCTAATCTTCCGATGTCTTTTTTTTGAAAAATGTTTATTCAGACACCTGCCTCAAATAATCAGAGGTGCTCAACACCTCACATCATTCTGACCGAGAGCACTCCAGACACCGCCAGGAGAGAGCTGTCTGCATCAGGCGACCCTGTACAGAGTAACACACCTCAACACTGTCCTACTAAGGTCTCCAATGTCATTGTAGTCTGGTTTCCTCAAGAGCGTCGGAAAAGCAGTGGCGCTAGCAGGAGAAGGGGTGTAAATACGTTGCTCTGTTTGTGACGTAGGTGGCCACTGATGCGGTTCCGGATACAAGCAGGACTGGGATGAGCCACGGTCAGCAGGGAGGTGTGGATCCCAGTAAGAGCCCGTCTCCACGAGCCAAACAAGCAGAGGGAAAGCCAAGCACAACTATTCTACCAACAGGTCATTTCTTTGATGTACAAAGTGTGTGTGTGTGTGTGTGTGTGTGTGTGTGTGTGTGTGTGTGTGTGTGTGTGTGTGTGTGTGTGTGTGTGTGTGTGTGTGTGTGTGTGTGTGTGTGTGTGTGTGTGTCTGTGTGGTGTTAGTGTGTGACTGGTGGTTAGGGTGTTTTACTCCAAGCCTAAAAGTTCTGGGTTCAATCTTTGATGGAGGGCCTCCCTATCTGTAGGGCATCCCTAAACAAGATGCTACAGCCATACCTGTTCATTAATGACATATCTAAAGAAAAAACACTTTTTAAGCATTAAGCATCTTCTCAATGACTAAACATGAATTAATTGTGTTTCTATTTCTATGTGTTCACCGGTGCTTCTAGGGCCTGATTCAGACATTTGTTCAACCTACTGGCTAATACTCAGGCCCAACGGCTGGACGACCAGCGGGCAACTCTTCCTTCACTACCCGCGACAGAGGACGAAAAGCCCACAACGTCTGGAGCCGCAGGCGAATCAAGTTACCTATGCTACATGGTCTCAAAAGTGCAAGTGAGTCTCTCTTAGTCTTGATAATTTATTAATTCATATCTATATATAAATACATTTTATCAGTATTTATCAGTATTATGTCAATATCAAGGAGAATGTCAACATTAAGATAAACATACAAAAATAAGAAGAATTTAGAAAAAGCATCTAAACAGATACATGGTGTCTTTTATTTCATCATAACCCCACACATTTCCTTGGTTGATAAATAAGCATCATAGTATGCATTGTAAATTGCAACCCACTGCACACATGCATGCCGTTTTGTAAACCATCTCATCACGTTAGGGTTCCAGGATGGAAGAGCAGAGATGCTCCCTACCCCAGATTCAGACCCTGGATACAGCAGCACCCACTCGGTCGGCCTCCTTCAGCCCTGGCTCAGACCTGGAGAGAGCCAAGTCCAAGGACCCAGAGAGTCAGGAGGTACGATCCTACGAGCCTTCTCCTTCTAAGCATTAATTGATATCCCTTGGAGAATGGAGGACGTTCAGTATGTAAATACAATCAGGTAGATGTGTCAAAATAAAAGCTCTTGAAAGTTTCAGCAATTTCTAACATCAACACCAATTTTTTAAAAATAAATTGGGATTTGGCTGTTTTCAAATGAGTCAAGTGTCAATTTCTGTAGATAAACCACCTTTTAACAGTAAAAACATTAGATACAAACATTAAGGCATCATTTCTCCTCTCTTTCTCTATCCAGCCCATGGTAGAGGTTGACCAGGAAAGGTTTCTCCGCATGATGAGCCATGCCTCACATGGAAGGATGGAGGAGCAGCGCTGTGTGTTGAACCCCAGCAAGAGCGCCAATTCTACCCCCAGACACACCGGAACCAAGGCCCCCAAAAGCACTGTACCCACAGGTAGGCCGTTTTGGTGTTTATGGCTTATGTTTACTTGTTATTTTAGGAGTTATTTTAACAATAATGTTATCAATTCATCCAATCAATTGAGCCAATAGATTAGAAACTAGGATAGTGGGCATTTGGCAAAAATAATTCCATCTCTACTATTTGATAAGGGCCATGTCCTTTGTGCATTGCATACTTCTCTATTGTTCTCTGGTGGACTGCATGTTTCCTGAGAATATGTTTATGTTAAAGCTAAATAATGGTTTTGAACTTGAATTGCCAACCCTGGTTTTAATAACCACGTCCATTCATCAACTGATAACTCAGTTGATGAATGAAAAACAACTCTTGTGCTTTTTTGTCCTTTGCTGCCAGGTCCTGATTCCGAAAGGTTTTTCAGTCTCTTGTCCAACACTCAAGGCAGAAGACTGGACGACCAGCGAGTGACTCTTCCGTCGCAACCCGGGATACGAAACGGAGGAACCACGTCATCTGCTGAATCAACTGGTTCCAGCCAAATGTTGTACATGGTCTCCAAAGTCCAGGTTGGTCCGATCCCTCCACGAACCCTCACAGTAAGACAGCAATGACTTTGTCGGGTCTCCCCAAAAACTGTCTGCGGCAATGGACGCGTTATTAGGCTCTGAAGCAGGATGTCAAAAACGACTGAAGGTTGTATTGATGACTCAAACCAAGGAAGACTTCAGTTGGGAACGGTCCGCACATGGAGAATGTAATACGTTGCATTGAATACATGCTGAAAGTTTATTTGAGGGCAGTGTTTTTCCACCTGTGGTTCACTGGGGTACTGTTTGCGTTCGGTGGGACTATCTTTTTTTTTAAATAGACACATTTACAGTAGAAGAAAAAGTAATAGTTAATTGAAAGTAAATATATAATAACCATTGTTCAGTTTATATAGTATTATGGCATGTTATTATATATGACATTAGTTAATCTTTGTGTATTTCATCCTACGTTTTCAATTGTAATGTTTTCCGGTGATGTTTTGTGATAGTTTGTGTATGCTAAATAAACACACTGGGAGCCTGATTGGTGTTGCTGACTTTTTCTTTCCACTATTTCCCATTGGCCATGGCCATCTTGAACTAGTTATTATGTATAGGGGGCGCTTGCACTCTTTGTTCACCCACTGCATGTGTATTCAAAAATTCTTACAGTTTGCATATTAGGCGGTCCTTTAACGTTCTTGATGACAATGTCATCTTTGTTACACCCAAAGTCAAAGGTCGCAAACCACTGTTCTAGCGGTTCAATTCAGTTCTTTAAATTGAATGGAATCAATGTTGTTTGTCAAGTGCCATTGTTCTGAAAATTAGGTCCTGTTTTTCCAATCCAGGGTTCCAGGATGGACGAACAGAGATGTTCTGCGCCAAACATCTTCCAAAATACAGGCAACCGATCTGGCCAGCAGAGTTCTCTCGGCTCCAATCTGACTGACTGCAAAGATAAACCTCCCAAGAGGTCTGCCTCATTTAGCCCTATCCCAGATGCCAAACAGGTTAGACATGTTCCATTAGAAAAGATATGGATCAACTTTCCAACCCTTGAATGGATGTCGAAAATCAAGGCAATACAAAATGTTATATTTTATTTCTCAGACAACAGCTGAGCAGGAAAGCTTCTTTGCCATGATGAATCATGTCCATCGTGAACGCATGGACGACCAGCGATGTACTTTGACGCCTAGCAGTAGCACACAAAATGTGACAAAAGACCGCCCCCTCAAAGGTCAGAGTAACTCAGGCACCAGGTGTTAAGTTATGGTTTCTGTTAGTCTATCCTTTCACTCAACTATCCTTTAACCCCTCATTACAGGTACAGGGCCAGATACCCAACAGGTTAGACATGTTGAATTATGATTGATTTTGATCAAACTTTCCAACCCTTCAATTGAATGTAGAAAAGCAAGGCCATACAAATGTTGTTATCTTTAACTTCTCAGACACCAGCTGAGCAGGAAAGCTTCTTTGCCATGATGAATCATGTCCATCGTGAACGCATGGACGACCAGCGATGTACTTTGACGCCTAGCAGTAGCACACAAAATGTGACAAAAGACCGCCTGGCAAGTCCTGCCCTCAAAGGTCAGAGTAACTCAGGCACCACGTGTTAAATTATGGTTTCTGTCAGTCTATCCTTTCACTAAACTATTCTCTAACCCCTCATTACAGGTACAGGCCCAGATACCCAACAGGTTAGACATGTTCAATTATGATTGATTTTGATCAAACTTTCCAACCCTTCAATTGATGTAGAAAAGCAAGGCCATACAAATGTTGTTATCTTTTACTTCTCAGACACCAGCTGAGCAGGAAAGCTTCTTTGCCATGATGAATCATGTCCATCGTGAACGTATGGACGACCAGCGATGTACTTTGACGCCTAGCAGTAGCACACAAAATTTGGCCAGAGACCGCCCGGCAAGTCCTGCCCTCAAAGGTCAGAGTGACTCAGGCACCACGTGTTAAGTTATGGTTTCTCTCGGTCTATCCTTTCACTAAACTACCCCTTAACCCTGCATTACAGGTATAGGCCCAGATGCCCAACAGGTTAGACATGTTCAATTATGATTGATTTTGATCAAACTTTCCAACCGTTGAATTAATCAAAAAAAGAAAGGCCATTCAAATGTTATCTTTTATTTCTCAGGCAACAGCTGAGCAAGAAAGCTTCTTTGCCATGATGAATCATGTCCATCGTGAACGCATGGACGACCAGCGATGTACTTTGACGCCTAGCAGTAGCACACAAAATTTGACCAGAGACCGTCCTGCAAGTCCTGCCCTCCAACAGAAAGGTTCTGCGCCAAACGTCGTCCAAAATAAAGGCAACCCATCTGGCCAGCAGAGTTCTCTTGGCTCCAATCTGACTGACTGCAAAGATAAACCTCGTGAGAGGTCGGCCTCTTGTACCCCTATCCCAGATGCCCAACAGGTTAGACATGTGCCATTACGATTCTTTTGGATCAAACTTTCCAACCCTTGAATAGATGTAGAAAAGCATGGCCATACAAATGCAATAAAATGCAATTGAATTTGTATAGCCCTTAATCACTGCTAGTCTCAAAGGGCTAACAAGCCAAATATTGATGACACCCCCCTGAGCCTAGCCTCCAAGAGGGCAAGAAACAAATCCTTTAATTAGCAACAAAGAAATCTTAAGGAGAAACAGAGTGGGGGATCACTCCTTCCAGGCCGGTTAACCAAAAGGAGGGTCCAGGCATCCAGTCGCAGTCACCGCAACACGCCAGAGCAGAGAGAATAATGAATTAGAAGGGTTGAGTGAATTCTGGAAATGTTGTTATATTTTTTTTCTCAGACAACAGCTGAGCAAGACAGCTTCTTTGCCATGATGAATCATGTCCATCGTGAACGCATGGACGACCAGCGATGTACTTTGACGCCTAGCAGTAGCACACAAAATTTGGCCAGAGACCGTCCCGGCAAGTCCTGCTCTCAAAGGTCAGAGTGACTCAGGTCATACATGTTCAGTTATGGTTTCTGTTGGTCTATCCTTTCACTAAACTATCCCTTCTAACCCTGCTTTACAGGTACAGGCCCAGATGTCCAACAGGTAAGACATGTTCCATTACGATTGATTTTTTATCAAACTTTCCAAACCTTGAAACGATGTAGAAAAGCAAAGCCATACAAATGTTATCTCTTATTTCTCAGGCAACAGCCGAGCAAGACAGCTTCTTTGCCATGATGAATCATGTCCATCGTGAACGTATGGACGACCAGCGATGTACTTTGACGCCTAGCAGTAGCACACAAAATCTGACCAGAGACCGTCCTGCAAGCCCTGCCCTTCAACAGAAAGGTTCTGCGCCAAACGTCGTCCAAAATAAAGGCAACCCATCTGGCCAGCCGAGCTCTCTTGGCTCCAATCTGACTGACTGCAAAGATAAACCTCGTGAGAGGTCGGCCTCCTGTACCCCTATCCCAGATGCCAAACAGGTTAGACATGTGCCATTACGATTCATTTGGATGAAACTTTTCAACCCTTGAATTGATGTAGAAAAGGAAGGCCATACAAATGCAATAAAATTCAACTGTATTTGTATAGCCCTTAATCACTGCTAGTCTCAAAGGGCTAACAAGCCAAATATTGATGACACCCCCCTGAGCCTAGCCCCCAAGAGGGCAAGAAAAAAATCCTTTAATTAGCAACAAAGAAATCTTAAGGAGAAACGCAGAGTGGGGGATCACTCCTTCCAGGCCGGTTAACCAAAAGGGGGGTCCAGGCATCCAGTCGCAGTCACCGCAACACGCCAGAGCAGAGAATAATAAATTAGAAGGGATAAGTGCATACTGGAAATGTTGCTATCTTTTATTTCTCAGACATCAGCTGAGCAAGACAGCTTCTTTGTCCATGATGAATCATGTCCATCGTGAACGTATGGATGACCAGCGATGTACTTTGACGCCTAGCAGTAGCACACAAAATTTGGCCAGAGACCGTCCGGCAAGTCCTGCCCTCAAAGGTCAGAGTAACTCCGGTCACACATGTTCAGTTATGGTTTCTGTCGGTCTATCCTTTCACTAAACTATCCTCTAACCCTGCTTTACAGGTACAGGCCCAGATGCCCAACAGGTAGACATGTTCCATTACAATTGTTTTTGATCACACTTTGACTTTCCAACCCTTCAATTGATGTAGAAAAGTACAGCCATACAAATGTTATATCTTTTATTTCTCAGGCAACAGATGAGCAAAACAGCTTCTTTGCCATGATGAATCATGTCCATCGTGAACGTATGGATGACCAGAGATGTACTTTGACGCCTAGCAGTAGCACACAAAATTTGACCAGAGACCGTCCTTCAAGTCCTGCCCTTCAACAGAAAGGTTCTGCGCCAAACGTCGTCCAAAATAAAGGCAACCCATCTGGCCAGCAGAGTTCTCTTGGCTCCAATCTGACTGACTGCAAAGATAAACCTCGTGAGAGGTCGGCCTCTTGTACCCCTATCCCAGATGCCCAACAGGTTAGACATGTTGCCATTACGATTCTTTTGGATCAAACATCCAACCCTTGAATTGATGTAGAAAAGCAAGGCCATATAAATGTTGTTATCTTTTATTTCTTAGGCAACAGCTGAGCAAGACAGCTTCTTTGCCATGATGAATCATGTCCATCGTGAACGCATGGATGACCAGCGATGTACTTTAACGCCGAGTAGTAGCACACAAAATTTGGCAAAAGACTGCCCCGCAAGTCCTGCCCTCACAGGTCAGGGTAACTCGGGCACCACGTGTTAAGTTATGGTTTCTGCCGGTCTATCCTTTCACTAGAGTACCCGTTATTCCTGCATTACAGATACAGACGCAGACATGCTCTTTAAAAGCCTTGCCCGCAGTCAAGGCCGGAGGCTGGATGATCAGCGCATTACGCTTCCCTCCTTGCCAGGGATCGGTGGATCGTCAAAGCCGAAAGGCAGTGGCATGGCAAGGGCTGAAGGCCAGGTAGATCACAGACTTGTGACATGTGTCAACGGTTGTCATATAAATCCTTCACAATATTTTCAGTGCAAACGGGCCTCTACAGCTTGTGTATTGTTTATTGCTTTTCTTCTAATAGGGTCCTCCACCCCAAATTCTTCTGAGTGAGGGGACACCGGTGACATTACGTAAGGCCCTTTCCAGGCCTGCTTCTCCATCCAGACGAACTGAGTCATGTTATGACCTATCTGCCTCTTTCAGCCCAGGCTCAGAATGTCAGAAGATAAATTCCACGGGAAAAGTAAACTCTCTTCTTAAATACAATCTTTTCTAATTTATTTTTGGAGTAATTCATTTAATTTGTCTATGCTCGGCCTTCTTTTCCAGGTTACAGTTACGGTATCCATGAGGTTCACACAACAACCGGTCAGTTGATTATCACTTATTATTGATCGTTTAAATGATTTGTTAATCCGTCTTTTAAGAAAATCACTGACAAATCTGCTTTTACTTCTGAATCTTTTAAAGGGCAACGAGAACAGTGACCTACCGTGTGAGTTCCCGGAGGTCTTCCTCACTCTAGGAGCCCCAGGAGATAAGATCGTTGTACCATTGAGCCCATGTCCAGGCAGACCCCTCTCCCTCAACCTCAACTTGGTCCCAAAGGAGACCAGTGACCCCAGACTCGCCTCCCCAAACCATGCAAGCCGCTCAAGACCATCTCCCCCTCACCCAGGGGTCTCCCATAAGCACCAACCTCAGGCCACCGGCTCTCATCAGAATGAACAGAGGAAACCAATCAATACCATCAGCCCAGATGATGACTATTTCTCCCTCATTGAGAGGGTCCACGCCGCCCATCTACAGATTGGGCTAGGACAGGGAGGGGTTAAAGCAAAAGGGGAAGCCGTTCAGGGGAAAAGGAAGGTGGAGCAAGGAAAAGGAGGTGATAAAGGAAATGGGAGAAAAGATAAGAAGGATTGCGGCAGGAAGAGGTGATTCACTTTCAATGGCCTGTCTATGGCCAGTAAAAGGAAGGTCAACAGCGGAGAAAGACTCTTGTAGTTTGTTGGAATTACCCTTTATTTGTAACTGTGGTAATTTGTAATTGAAGTAGTTGTGTTAAGTATGCAAACAAATACTGATTTTATTCATGCTTAGAAATGTACTTTGAGATTTTGTTCATTGTGTAAGATTTGGTATTTTTGTCGTCTATAAATTGTATAAACTGAACTTAAATCCTATTATCCATATAAAGAAACAAAATAAATGGATATGGCATTTGCTATTCTTATTTTTGAAGAAATATAATACCTTAAAACAATTTAATTTAGCTAATGATTTGGTAGACCAGTTAAAAATATAGAAAAGCATACAGGTATTTTGGAAGTTTTCTAATAGTTTTCCACTATAATAGGTTTTGATTAACTAAAGTCATCTGGGTGCCAACATATTAACAAGGGTGCTGATACTATAGCTGAACTGAAAATAGAGTGAATGTGAATGTAGGAATCATTAAGAAAGTGTTTATATGTCCAGGAAAACAAATAAAGAGATGGCAGCATACATGGAGCAACAAGAAGAAGGTAAGGGATCTGTACCACATCCAGATAAAGCAATGTGCATGTTGCACTGCTATCAATGCTATGCCATTAAAATAAATAAATATTATATTTATACATTTATTATAAATGTTAATAAATAATAACATTATGATGTTTAAATCAATTCGGCCCAGTAGGTGGAGGTAATGCAGCCTTCAGTAAGATGTTTTGCGCTCAAAACCAAAGAAGAAGAGCTGTCCGTTTCCCTCACGTTGGTTGAAGTTTTAAAGCTAACGTTCGGATTTTTGTTTAACAACTTCAAGGCAAAATGCCTTCAGCAGATGGACCAACTGATGTCCTCTTTGTAAGTTCACTTTATTTCTTGCATACCCAGTGATAGACTAGCTTCAGTATCTTTAAAAACCAACATTCGACAAACAAACGCAATCGTTTCTTAGTTGTCTGTGTTTAGCTCAACGTTAGCTGAAGTTGGGGACACTATTAAACTCTTTTACATTCGTTTTGCACAATAAACGCATTATTCATCATAATCGCGTTTCAAATATCACTTATCTTGCATTAAATTACATCTAGCATAACAAAGTGTCCGTAGCGTATTCATATACTGCGAACGAAAGGCTAGTAGCGTGCTAGCTCATTGGATGTATCACAACGTTAGAAAACACTGGGGTTTGTCCAAACAGGAGGACGATGACCTACCTTATGAAGAGGAGATCATCAGGAACCCTTATTCAGTCAAGTGTTGGATGCGATACATCGAGTTCAAACAGAATGGACCCAAGGCTACACTCAATATGATATACGAGCGGGCTCTGAAAGAGCTACCTGGCAGGTATGGTATTGCTTTGATGCTCTAATGCGTTACACATGTCATACAAAAGTATTAGAAATGACATGAAAGGCCTCTATTACTTTGACTTAAATTACTTAAATGTACACATAAGGATTTAGGCTACGTGGATCTGATAAACAAACACTCGCCAGCCAGCCTTTTTGAGTTTGAATTTGTAAAATAAATAGATAAATAGATTTTTATTTCCCGAGGAACATTTCTGCACTTCCTAAATAACCGTGTGGCTATTTAATCTGTTAAACATAATCCGGAACCTTTTATTATTTGTCCTCAAAATAGTTATGTATTTGCACAGGAGCCAACAGTCTCGTATAATGTGCTCACTGTCATTTTAAAAAGTCGTATTCAAAGGTTGTTATTTTACAAGAGGGACCTATCATACAATGGTTGTGCTATTAGAATTTCCTAGAAAATAAATTTTATTTAAAGTCTGAAAATAATTGTTTACATGCTGTATTATCGTTTCTCCACTCATCAAACTTTTTACAGTTACAAGCTTTGGTACAACTACCTGAGAGAAAGGCGGAAACAAGTAAAGGGGAAATGTATTACAGAGACGGTTTTTGAAGAGGTCAACAACTGCCATGAAAGGGCCCTGGTGTTCATGCATAAGGTGATGGTCCAAACTTAAAAAAAACATCAAAATGCTGAAGATTCATTAGAAATATTTCAAGATGTATATATTTTTATCTTTCCCACTAATAGATGCCTCGTATATGGCTTGATTACTGCCAGTTCTTGGTGGGTCAGTCTAAAATCACCAAAAGTCGAAGGTCATTTGACCGGGCCCTCCGAGCACTCCCCGTTACACAACATCCACGTATCTGGCCCCTCTACCTTCGCTATGCACGGAAGCTCCCACTGCCCGAGACTGCCATCCGGGTCTACCGCAGATACCTAAAGGTAAGGCAGTTGTTCCGAAAGAAGAGTTTGAACTCAAGCCTTCCGCGGCGCGAATGTAATGTAAAATAAATGAAAAACAAGAGAGCCATTTTGTGGATGCTTTGGAGGCAAGTACACTAAACTAGTCGTAGGTGGTGTAGACATGCCCCCAATACACCATTACATACATCATTATTCTCAATATTGTGCTACCATTAAAACTCAAAATTGTACAGTCTTTTGCTTTCCATTCAATGTAAAATTTCTTAATACAAGATTTTTTAAATTGGTCCGTATGATGTGCTAAGTGGTTAATGTGTGGTGTGCAGCTCTCTCCAGAAAACGCAGAGGAGTATATCGACTACCTGCGCTCCATCGGTCGCCTGGATGAGGCGGCCGTGCGCCTCGCCGCCATCGTCAACGATGAAAACTTTGTGTCCAAGGAGGGGAAGTCCAACTACCAGGTGGGACTTGACTCCCTATACCCCCATATTGTTATTGTATTGCTGAGAGAACTTTTCCTAATCCCGGTCTTTTTCTGGTTTTCTTCCCTGACAGTTGTGGCATGAGTTGTGTGACCTGATCTCCCAGAACCCCGACAAAGTGAAGTCGCTGAAGGTCGGGGCCATCATACGAGGAGGCCTGACCCGCTTCACAGACCAGCTGGGGAAACTCTGGTGTTCCTTAGCCGACTACTACATCCGCAGCGGCCACTTTGAGAAGGTATGCTTTTTGTTTTGGTAAGTTTTGGTTTGCTTCAAGGCTACCCTTTTTGAACCGCAGTCGAACTCCATCCTTGACTTTTCTTTTGTGTTTAACATGGCCCTAAACCCATCAACTTGGGGACGAGGAAATACGATTTTGTGCAAAAAAAAAAGAGATGGCTGCAGTGACATGGTAAAGGTTTAAATAACACGATAATGATACGCGTCTGGTTTTCCCCTCAGGCCCGTGATGTGTACGAGGAAGCGATCCTGACCGTGGTGACGGTGCGGGACTTCACCCAGGTGTTTGACAGCTATGCCCAGTTCGAGGAGAGCATGATCGCCGCCAAAATGGAGACCACGTCTGAAATGGGTCAGGATGAAGACGGTGCGTGGAGCCTATTTCTTTTTTTTTTCTTTGTATTATTACAAAATATATTATTATTAATCTACAATTTGTATGCCTTTTTTAACCGCTTGAATTGACTTGTGTATCTTCACTCTGCCTCTTCCAGATGACGTCGACCTGGAGCTCAGGCTGGCCCGCTTCGAGCAGCTGATAGCCAGACGGCCGCTCCTGTTGAACAGTGTCCTGCTGCGGCAGAACCCCCACAACGTCCACGAGTGGCACAAAAGGGTCAAGCTGTACGAGGGCAATCCGCGACAGGTACATTATACTGCCTTCATGTGAAAAACAAAAAGATAGGCCTAAAAACAATCTTCTCGGACCCAGTCTTTAACTCTTAAGAAAAAGTCTGTCTGTGTCACAAGCGCGTCATGAATAAAATTGTGCATTTCCGTGTGGTGGACAGATCATCAACACGTACACGGAGGCGGTGCAGACTGTGGACCCCCTGAAGGCCACGGGGAAGCCCCACTCCCTCTGGGTCTCCTTCGCCAAGTTCTACGAGGAAAACGAGCAGCTGGACGATGTAAACGCCCACCACCAGATCGTTCATTTGAATCTGATTGTTTACTGTGACTCACTGAAGTCTGCTTCCATCGTTTCCATTCTGATGACGTAAACGACCCTCCACCCGATGGTTCATTATGATCTCGGATCATTTACTGGGACTCAATTCTGCCTCCGTCGGTCCCTCCTTTCCTTGTTCCTATGTTGTTGACCTCCTACTTCATCCTCCAGGCCAGGACCATCTTTGAGAAGGCTACCAAGGTGAGCTTCAAGCAGGTGGACGACCTCTCGGGGGTGTGGTGCGAGTACGGAGAGATGGAGCTGCGACACGAGAACTACGAGCAGGCGCTTCGCATCTTAAGGGTGAGCCACAGCGGTATCTTTTGACCTTGATTTATGGATATGTTGTTTCCTCCATGGCGTTAAGATTTTAAACCATTGTCGTCTTTTGGTATCATTCCATGGCTAACAGAAAGCAACGGCTATACCGGCCAAGAAGGCAGAGTACTTTGATGTGTCCGAGCCCGTCCAGAACAGAGTCTTCAAGTCCTTGAAGGTCTGGTCTATGTTGGCCGACCTTGAGGAGAGCCTGGGAACTTTCCAGGTTTGAATAGCTTTATTCATTCATTCATTCATTCATTCATTCATTCATTCATTCATTCATTCATTCATGTTATTTTGGGAAAATCTCTCAAATTGCTTTTCTTCCCCTCCCCTGTTATTCTCAGTCTACAAAGGCAGTGTACGACCGCATAATCGACCTCCGCATCGCCACGCCACAAATCATCATCAACTACGCCATGTTCCTGGAAGAGCACAACTACTTTGAGGAGAGCTTCAAGGTAATAAGATGTTCAAACTTGACCGATGCGCACAGCCGTTTTCTTTCTTCTACACAGGTCTGATGTTATCCTGTGAAAGCGATTCTTAACCCGAGGCACTTTCAACATTTGTCTTTATTTTTTTGTGTAGGCGTACGAACGAGGCATTGCGCTCTTCCGATGGCCCAACGTGTACGACATCTGGAACACGTACCTCACCAAGTTCATTGATCGCTACGGGGGCAAGAAGCTGGAGAGAGCGAGGGACCTGTTCGAACAGGCTCTGGATGGCTGTCCTGCCAAGTTCGCAAAGAGTAAGTAGTGCTTCTTTCCCGGCAAACTAAACCATCTGCTGTTTCCTGGATTACTCTGTAGTGGTTAAGGTTTTGTATTCAATTTTTAAAGCTATGGTTTGTGATGCCGCTTAGTAAGCAGTTTTCCCCCAGCACTGTATGGTTAAAGGCGGCCTTAACAACAATAGGGCCCCGCCTTGACTACCAATGTTTTTTTTAAAAAAAAAAGAAGATAATTATGTATTTTTATTTTTTTTATAATTATTATGCATTAACAAAGTACAAAACTCTCATAGGGAAAGAAAACATACTTCCATCAAGTACAAAAAATAAAGATAAATAATGCATCAGTAATCCTGTTCAAAACAATAGTCGTGCCACAGAGCTTTTTGAATGGAATTGAAATATTTAGAAATTTGATTCACAAAATGAAATGGAATCAAGGATTTAAAAAAAACAACAAATGATTGACATCCTGGTGTTGCTCTCCAGCGATCTACCTTCTGTACGCCAAGCTGGAGGAGGAGTACGGTTTGGCCCGCCATGCCATGGCCGTCTATGAGCGGGCCACGCAGGCGGTGGGCACCGGGGAGAGGCACTCCATGTTCAACATCTACATCAAAAGAGCCGCCGAAATCTACGGCGTCACCTACACCAGGGCCATCTACCAGAAGGCTATTGAGGTGTTGCCGGATTTTCAGTCTGGGATTAATCACCATTCTATCTTATTGGTCGCCTTTGTATCATTTAGGGTCTGCCAGTTTGTATTGTTGTCCGTTGTACCATAGTTTATAGTGACAAACTTTTAGTGGACAACGTTAATAAGCCTTCAATAAGCAGCAGAACAAGGACTATTCAATTGCTACATAACAGACTTGAGTTGTTTTTTCATTGTTTTTTCCATAATTGTAAGAATATTACTATGTTTAAACTATGCATTGGAGATAGGGGACAAATATCTTGTTATTTTCCGTCTAGGTCCTTCCAGATGAGCACTCCAGGGACATGTGTGTGCGATTCGCCGACATGGAGAGCAAGCTGGGGGAGATCGACCGCTCGAGAGCCATCTACTCCTACTGCTCCCAGATCTGCGACCCCCGGGTGAGACAGACGCACACCACAGTGTTCCCCTCCTCCCGCCGCCCTCTCGTATCCCCATGTCGGATCGCTTTCTTTTTCCAGTGGCCTAAACCGAGACGCGTCTCTCCATCTTGTTCAGGTCACTGCCAGTTTCTGGCAGTCGTGGAAGGAGTTTGAGATCCGCCACGGCAACGAGGACACCATCAGGGAGATGTTGAGGATCAAGCGCAGTGTGCAGGCCACGTACAACACCCAGGTCAACTTCATGTCCTCCCAGATGATGAAGGCCACCACCAGCTCCACGGGAACGGGTGAGAGCGGCCTACGCTTGCTTGGCCGCAGCCGGCTCAAGTGTTTTGGGTCAGGCCCATATATATTTCTTTGCAGGGCTCTTTGTCTCATTCTCACTCTTTGTCTCAAGTGTCAGACCTCGCTC
This sequence comes from Melanogrammus aeglefinus, assembly GCA_900291075.1. Classification (NCBI taxonomy): domain Eukaryota; kingdom Metazoa; phylum Chordata; class Actinopteri; order Gadiformes; family Gadidae; genus Melanogrammus; species Melanogrammus aeglefinus. The sequence continues at coordinate 54,431 of OLKM01000377.1, read as the reverse complement.
CGGGCCAGCTGGGCTTGGATGACATGAAGATGCTGGAGCAGAAAGCACAGCAGCTGGCTGCAGAGGCCGAGCAGGACAAGGCCAAGCCCAAAGAGAAGATCCTCTTTGTCAGGTCGGTGTTGCATTTAATTATTATTATTTTTTTCATTTTGTGTGTGCTTGAACAGATGTAGCATATAAACCCTCCACTGTTAAGTTTCAATTCAAACCCTTGTATTTGTTTCCCAGTCGTTTAGGGGATTGAGCACTCGGGATGATTTGCTGCACATCTTTTAAGTTTGCAGTTTGCTTCATGGCTGAGATGTTATGTCCATGTTTTAGGAGTGACACGTCTCGCAGTGAGCTGGCCCAGCTCGCCAAGCAAGCCAACCCGGATGAGATCGACATTGACGATGACGACGACGATGACGAGAACGGCGGGGAGGAAGAGCAAGGCCCAGAGGGTAGGCTGTGAATACAATGAGCCTCAGTATTTAACATTGCACTTATGATCTTCTGGTTGTCATGACTAACGGCCCTTTGCTCTGCGGTCCACAGAGGTGCAACTGGAACAGAAGAGTGTCCCGACAGCTGTGTTTGGAGGGCTCAAAGAAGACTGAGTGGGTCAACATGAGGAGACGTACTCTGAGAAGACTGTGCTTTGTCAAATTCTTGACAGCCTGCTACAATTCTAATAGAATATGATGTATTTGTACCCTAGTAAATGTTTCAGACTGCCGTAGTTCAATGTTTTTGCATTTGTTGGTGTTATTTCCAGGATATTGTGAACCTGCATTTTATACCACATGGCATTATGGCTACTGGCCACACGATGGCAATGTCTCTCAATATTTCAGCTAAATACCGCTAGTTTACCTTCAGCTAAAAGATGAGAGCCGAATATAATGCAATGACTTGCTTTTCAAGCGGTTCAATTTATATGGCTGTGCTCTTTGTCTAATTACCTTATATCCAAGAGAAACATTTATGAGGACTTTCAATTGTTTGGAGAGTTTCATTAAATTGGGAGCCATGGCAAGGTAACAAGTGGCTAATGGTATATATTTTGAATCAATGGCTGTTTTTTAATGCATAGTCATACCGTCGGGACACTTCGATCATAGTGAATGATGCAGAGCTTCATCGTCTTACTATCATACATTTAAATAATTAGGCTACATTTATAAATAATTTAAAGTTCTAGATCAATCAAAATAAATATAATACTGATCTCAATGAATTATTGTAGGTTAAATCCATATTAACGTGAATACATTTCTCACCCTTGTATTCAATATGCTTGCTGTATGTGAGGTCCTGTGTCGAACTCTTCAAACTCCATGCCTCCTGAAAACAAATGATGCCTTAGGGATTATTTATTTGTAATAAGTTTGACATAACTGACCTGCCTTTACGTAGCAGGTTACCAGAGAGTAGCTTCTGGAAACAAAAACACCTGTGTAATGGCAGATGCACCTGTCGCGTACAGGACTACCTTCCTACCTGCTGGTGGCGTTCACACGGATCCAGGTCCCGCCTTCCTTCTCGGTGCTCCATCGCTATTGGACAGTGGGCTTCGGAGCACCTGGAAATCAGTCAACGGCGAACAGATCCCACAGCGAGGCACTAGGCACAGCAATGCGTACCAAGGACACAACGAGTGGAGAATAATACTTCATTCAAGTGTCCACATGGGATGGGTCATGTAGTAACTTCTGAAACCGTAGAATAAGTGATTTTCTCCTGGTTTCATTTGGAGCAGCAAGGATATTTTTTATGGAAGAGTCGAGGCAGTTCCCGGGCGGATATTTCCCTGTCTGAACGCTTACCCACATCCGTATTTTCGCCCCGTCGGTATGGAATAGCTTGCTGAAATAATGATCCTTTGATATTTAAACAGTACACCGAAGCCTACCTTTTGTCTTCCAATTTCCCCTACTCGATATGGAGGACTCTAATGCAACGAGGAAGACTTTCGTGGTCCCGGACATCAAACCATTGGATTTGTATGACAGTACAAGGGGGAAAATATGCGCAAGTGTCGGATGGCTCCTAGCAAAATCATACGGCAATGCAGGTATGTCAGCATTGCTCACAGTCCCGATGTTTTATGGCCCATATAGGCTCTTGGGTGCCTACATCCCTTTTTTTTTAATAGCCTAGCATTTCGCAGCAGTGAAGTGCAATGGGAAGCGCATGGAAAGGTGAACTGACCGTAGCCTATGTAAACTCAGCGATTTTATACACGCACAAAGAGCAGCAGATAAGAGTGCCTACAGTCTTATGATCACTTTGGACTACGTCAATATTGGACTACTTGTATGGGGACCATTCGCCGTATTTCAATGTTGAACTAGGCCTGTAATCTCATCATCGAGGCAATTGTTTCGTATTCCAGGCACAAACTATGCCACTAGCTGCTGTGTTTTCATCCTCCGCAGTTAATCCGCTTTGTTTTTTAAATGTAGACCAAACATGAGGTCGGTTTGACAGCTTGGACTCAAATATAAAAATTAGAAGTAAAAACACGGAGGTATGTTTTATTTCTGCTGACATGCTGGTACCTTGTCCTACAGCAATGTTTTTGTTGCAACTCTGGTGGTTTGCTCTCAATGTGCGCTTGGACTACAGAAACCCACCCGGCCCTTTCGGTGATGCGCAAACACACCCACTTACATTCTTTTGTTTTGTACGCCCAGACAATAATGATGACTCAATTTTGACTTTAAGGTTAACACCAATAAAGTATCATGGGAATAAGATCTGTAGACTAGGCATGCACTCAACACATTTTGCTTGGATTAACAGCTACAGGGAAATATGCCCCCATCAGCCGTTTGTGGGACAGGGAACGGGCAAGCATGCCTGTTAAGCTTTCAGTCATTTTAATGATGGTCCGTTTTGAACCTATATGAAAACACTTTAATTTTGTCTGGGGAATAAGGGTGTGAGCTAAACTCCATTGTATTTCAACAACCCGGTTAAGGCGTTGTGCAATAGCAGTCCATGTGTCCCTGAGTCCAGCACGCTGTTCTATTCCTGCTGTGTGTTCTCCTGCTACGGTTCAACCACGCCCTCTGGTCAAAGTCGCCCTCCGTGACTGGACGTGGTTTGCCCTAGGAGCTACGAATATCTTCTCAAAAATCTAAGTGACATCATATGTTCTATGCCCCGGGCTGACAGGCTGAAGAAGCAGCAGCAGAGGATGCCAACACACGCAACAGAACCCTAAGGATTTGTTGTAATTTACCGCTATTATGTTGGGCTACTGCAGTGCACACACAGTAGCACAACTGTGACTTTACCAGAATGAGATTATGGCTTATTAGGCTACATCAACATTAACTACTCAAAACACAAACTAAACATGCTGTAAAGAGATGGACTCAACACTATAATATAAATGTGTTATGACCTCTTTAATATATAACCCATTTAGACATTGCGAACCTATAATTTGTAAGATAGGCACGGAGGTGCAATTATACCTTGCTAAAGATAGCGTTTGCAAGACGGATGTTTGCATAACACTGCTGGAACCTGTGGCTGGGGTTCCACCTGGTTACCTGTTAGCTTATGGATCATCAGTAGAGCCTGTTGGAATGTTTATCCTACTCGTCACCCCCCTCCTCAAACACGGTGGTCAGGCCCATTTGGGAGTTACCATTTAACCACCCTAATTGGGACACTAGAGCCCGACTCATACTGGATTTAGGAGTAGATGCCATAGGGAGTCAAATAAGGACATGCATCAGTATATCGGCCAATATTTCAAATATCGTTATCGGACGTTGTTCTAGATTTATCTAAATCATGGTATCCTGGATCCTTGATGGAGGGGGTAACCACCCTTCATCAATGCTTTGGGCCACAGCAACATTGCATTAAAACCATGAGCTAAAGGAACTACCTGTAGTATGGGGAGAAGCAAACCTTCACATAGAACATGATTTAAAATCAGGCTCAAATACTAACTTACCGTAGGGTTATTGTATTACATTACATAACTGTTATTACAAAACCATTATTCTTTAACCATACAGACACCCTCTCCTTACTTCCTGTCAGCATGCTATCGGGGTATATGCTATCAAGCCACATGGTCCATGACATGATTAAGGAAGAAGCTCTGCAAGCTAGCGACTGTGACCCCATGGCCGGGTTACTTTACATCCAGTACAGAGGCACTGTACTGTGTGTCTGGAGTGACCATGCAGGCTTTTAGGACGTGGCTTGTATGTGAATGGTGCTTTGTACAACCTACTTAGTGTCACACACAGGTGTGTGTGGGTGTGTGTGTGTGGGGGGGGGGTGTGTGTGGGGGGGGGGGGGGGGGTGGGTGTGTCGGTGGCTGGTAATCAAAAAAGCTAGAACGTGTTGACTTTTTTTCCCCCAGGCTTGCACACTGTAGTGCCACTCTTAAATCAAAAACAAATGTCTATGATTTATGGACAAACAGGCCATCGTAATCAGTGAACAACCCTCCAGTTCGCCTGACTGTGGTTGTCGTCGCCGTTCGTATCTGTTTTGGTAGCTATTTTGATGTTTCTTTATCTAGGTGTTTTGGATTAGCATATCACTCAGGCCTAGGGCGCTCACGTGGCTCCCAGGGAACATCACAGCCCCTCTCACCACTGCCAGATTTAGGGACCATTAAAACAGGACCTGGCTTTGTTCTCCAACCCGAGCGTAATCATGCCTGTTTGATCCTACCACATGATGAAAAACCTTTAGAAAGTACTTTTGTGTTTAGCCTTATCAAAGCGACCACATGGATGTTAAGCCATCATAATTGAGTTAAATATTTGCCCTTTACCCAATAATTGATGTGGCATAGTGGTTGATTTATTCATCTTAATAATCCAATGTTTCAATATGATTCAATATGAACAATTGTATTTGCTAAAAGTTTCCATCCCCAAAACTACCGCCAATGGGCATCATTTATTATTATTATGACTACTTCTTGGCATGCCATTTAAAACTCCTGAACATTCAGACTCCAGTGAATTACAGAAGCCATGATGCCAGTGTCTCTGAAGGGGTGAGGCAGCTGGGCAACTCAGAATATCCAATCCTGCACAAATTTGCCCCACTTGTGTGCCAGTTAATTAATACAAAGAGCTTCTTAATGTCCACCGTTCCCATGGCAACCCCCCTTGAAATCCAACGCTGGCCGATCCAATCGGGCACTCAAGATCGGGCATGGAGGGACAAGGTCTGCCCTGACTGAATACTCCCACGGGATCGTGCAGGGCTCGCACTATGCCATATTTTGTGCCGCACCTTGTTTGTTTGTGTTCTTATGCATTTGGGCTGATTACTGTTGATTACACTGGCGACGTGACTGTTTACTGTAATGTTTGTGACATGACCCCCAGGGCTAACTCAATCTCTTTAATTCAACACATGGCTTCTGTTAGCCCGTCACCGGGCGATTATAGAGCTTGCACAACTCAACCAAGAAATGTTCTATGGAACTGATTCGTTGTTTGTTTATGAGTTTGAAAGTTAACTAATTATTTGTGGTTGAATTTTCTTTGCTGTGATCCTAATGGAAATTGATTGATAATATGAAGGAAAACCTAATAGGTTGCATGATGAAATCTGTGAGGAATTCCTGGAAAAGGCTATTTATCAATCTGTGGCCTTTAGATTTGCACACACAGATTTGCATCTTGAATAGATTATAATGTTGCCCACTCCATCATACCCTGATAACCAGCTCTCCCCGGGGGCCATCAATATGTGCTTCTATCTAACCTTTGCTTTCCCAATGTAGACACATAAACAGTCCATGACCTGTTGACCTTTGCGACTGAACCCGAGACTAAAGTTTGCATCACTTAGACAGGATCTTATATTTGAATTATAAATATTATCCAGGAGGTGTGTTGATATCAGCATTCTGGTAACGGCGCACAATACTAATGCTATCTTAAGCACTAAGCCATCTTTGGATAGCATTTAGCTAACCAGTTGTGTTCTCTTGTTCCTGTCAAATCTATAACACTGTTAATCATTATTGATCAGGGGTGGTGTTGATGAATTATATGAAGCGGCCTTTCATCAGGTATTTTCAAATGCTATTTTAAAATGGATATATAGCCTGTCCGTTTATCTTGGCCTTAAGTGGAACGACACACAGCAGTCAATTGTTTCTCAAAGCGATATCAAAGCTTCATTTCATTGAGCTGTGGCCTTTGCATTCTGCTTTGCATTCAAGTTCTGTCCTTGCATCACCGGCAGGCCTGCCTTGGTGCCTCATACGGCCTATTTTTTAGGATTTTGAAACAAGAGTTTGTATGTGGTGTTTTCTCTACGCTGCGATTCCCGGTTGAGTTGAAAAGCAACACAATAGCATTTTTTCCCAACAAAATGAACCATGTGGTGCACATTGTGTGCATATAGTCTTGTGAGCACACAAACTATTCTAGTCCTGTCTGCAAGACGAAGAGCAGCAGGTTCCAAGCGATATCAAAGCTTCATTTCATTGAGCTGTGGCCTTTGCATTCTGCTTTGCATTCAAGTTCTGTCCTTGCATCACCGGCAGGCCTGCCTTGGTGCCTCATACGGCCTATTTTTTAGGATTTTGAAACAAGAGTTTGTATGTGGTGTTTTCTCTACGCTGCGATTCCCGGTTGAGTTGAAAAGCAACACAATAGCATTTTTCCCCAACAAAATGAACCATGTGGTGCACATTATTGTTGGACACCTATAGTCCTTCTGCAGCGAGGGCAGGCCGAGGCAAAGCCATTGTCTAACCATGTTTTGTTTTTGGCAAAGTTATGCAAGTACTTGTGTAAGGGGTCCCTAATGACATATGCCAGCTTTTCGTGTGTGTGTGTGTGTGTGTGTGTGTGTGTGTGTGTGTGTGTGTGTGTGTGTGTGTGTGTGTGTGTGTGTGTGTGTGTGTGTGTGTGTGTGTGTGTGTGTGTGTGTGTGTGTGTGTGTGTGTTACACTGTCTGGTTCTCCTTTCCTTTTCAGACATGCATATTATGAAAGTGGTATTTTTCAGCTTTTGGCTCTAGGGTTTAAACACAACCAATGACTGTGTCCAGTATCCGTCTGCCCAATTGCAGGCTATTGGATTTGGTGCGCTACTATTGCTAGTTTCAATAACTCTGGATGCAGTAAAACCAGTTTTTCTAGAGGGCGTGTCAAGTGTGCATTACAGAGTGTTTGTTCTGTTCTTGTGTACTGAAAAAGCAAGTCTGTATTTAAAATTATAATCTCTGTTTGTTACCCATGTAGCCACATCCATACACCCTTGCTAAACATGTCTGAGGCGCGGAGATCAAAATAGTTTTCTTTGGGTTAAGGTGCAGCTTTGTTTGACATTAGTCCGCTCTGGTGACAGTAGAAAGGCAGCTAGCATGCCACAAATGCACAGCAAATATTACCATTCGCTTAAACGGCCTGTTAAGGAAAGTCTGACCGTGGGTCTTTATCTGAGAGCAAAGAAGTAGGTTATCAAAAGGCCGTTGGGCGGAGCGAATGTGTGTCTGGAAGGGGTCTGACGCTAACCCACGTTCTGAATGTCATCATGTCCCACAAGCCTTGACCCCCGCTGATTACTAGACTGCGATCATAACCAGCCCATGCTTCATGAGAAACCACGTGAGCATGTGGCCTACAGGAATGCACCATATTATTGAGGATTTACTCTCCCGTGGGCTGTCGCCTTGTACTTTCGTAGTCAAGGGCATGCAGGAGTGCTTTCCCCTTCCTATGCCCGTCTGGTCCCTTTTTAGTTCCACAAATCATTTTTCCTTTGTCTTGATAGCTATTCTACTGAATTGGGTTACTATATTTTACAATGTTTGACGCATATAAACACACACGCTTCCTGCCACCCCAGTCATTGTCAGTCATTCACTGGTTTGATAAGAGCTCTAAACTACATGACAGTTAGTTTCCATCTGGTCTGGGGAATCTTGAAACCGTAGCGCAGCAGCACAGCGTTTTTACATATTCCCAAGCAATGATTACCCATGACTTAGAAGAACAAGTAGTGATAAGAGTTTATACAGCCTTTTCATATCGTACTAGGAATGCTTGTCCTATTTAAAGGCCACACGCACACGCACACACTTTGTCATCCTGTTTATCTTCAGCGTCCCGGCGTCTCCAGGCGTCAGCTTGCCAACGCTATCTGTCTTGTCGTAGTACTGCCGTTTCCTGGAAGTGAACGTTGACGTGTGTGTCTGTCTGTGTGTGTGTTTGTGTGTATGTGTGTGTGTGTGTGTGTGTGTGCCTGTCTGTCTGTAGAGAAAGTTCCGGTGGAGCTGCGGGAGCCCTTCTACTGCGACCAGTACGAACAGGAGCACCTCAAGCCCCCCGTCACACGCCTCCTGCTGTCCTCGGAGCTCTACTGCCGCACCTACACCCTGCTGGTGGGGGGCTCGGCGCCGGAGGGAGCCCCCCCACCGGACAACGCCGCCCTCCTGCGGCTCCTCGCCGACAGAGGCCTGCCCCCGACGGACCTGGACGTGCCGGTGGGCGACGCAGACCTGCGGCGCAAGCCCATCAAAATGGTAGTGTCTGTGTGTGTGTGTGTGTGTGTGTGTGTGTGGTTCCTTAGAAAGGTAATGTGTGTGTGTGTGTGTGTGTGGGTCCTTAGAAAGTATGGCTAGCTACCTTGGCCCCTTTTTCTTTTGTTAATGCCGTCTTGGCCTCTATTGTCCCTTAAATGATCCAAGGGTACCATGGGCAGCACATGTTTCTGGCGCAAATTTGGCCCAGGACACTTGAGCGCACTCAAAGGTTACACTCATTTCCCATTAGTGGTTCACAGCACTGAGCCGGGCTGAGAATCAGATGTCATAATATCAACACCGGTGTGGTTGGGAACCCGGGGGTGATTGTGTTTTTGGCTCAGCCTTGCCAGAGGCCCCCCTTGTGAGGCACAAGAGAAAGCAGTGTGTAAGGTGGGGCAGGTTTTTTGGAGGAGAGCTCCAAACGATTTTATTGTAGGGGATTAAGGGACATCAAAGTCATAAAGGCCCCAACCCCCAACCGCCTCTCTCCCCCCCCACCACCTGGCTGAAACCCGTCTCCACCCTCCCCCACCCCCACCCTCAGCTGATCCCAGAGGGTGAGGGGATCCAGCTGTGAGCATGAACCACATGGGTTCCACTGTCTTAATTCCAGGCTGGAGGGGGAGGGGTGAATTGCCCAATCTGAGAAAGGTAAACAATAGGGGGGCAGGGGGAGATACAGATCAGATTGGACAACAAGCCAACTGAAACTGGAGACACCGTTTGTGAAGAGTGCTCGCCTATCTTCTCTCTCGCTCGCTCTCTCTCTCTCTCTTTGGTGGGCTGAGAATTGGATCCCATTCGAAGCAAGAGTAACAGGTTTGACTCTCTCTTGGGTCTTGACAATGAGTCTCTCTCTTTAGACACACATGTTGTGTGAAGCAGACCGCCATTGGTCCCCTAGTCTCACCGAAAATAAGAACAGAATAAGACCAATAGTGTGTACTTGAACCTGATGGGTGTGTTCTGTGGATGTCGAATCTACAAAACCCTAGCTTAAGGCGGCTTCTCCAGTGAACAGTATATAAACATGCATGACCCGCTCTCCGGCTACACGCACACAAAGGCTGCTCTGAAAGCCAGGTCGGGAGTCTCCCGGGAGGCAAGATATTGTTCCCACTACACTCAGGTGGAAAGTGCCTGCTCCCCTGGCTTTTATCTGGTCGTCATGGCTGCAGGTGGGGCCTCTGATTCACGGTGTAGAGGACGATGGACGCAGAACATGAAGACACAATTAAGACTGTGTGTGTCTGTTGTGGTTATGATGTATTGGAACAACTGGAAAATGCAAAGAAACTAGTTGTATGAAATCCTAAATACAGAGGACAGAATGCTTGTGTTTTAATATAGGGTTAATGTTTTCAACCGATTAAATATAAAACGTTTTCATTTTTTAAATGGCCTTTACATGGTTTCTTATTTACATAGTCAAAGCTACACTTGGTGACTCAAAGCACATGAGCTCATGGGACATGTACTCTTTGTTACAGGAGACAATATATATATTTGTTATGTATATTATATCGCCACATAGAGCTACTTCTATTACAGGATGTTATGTTGTGGCAGAATGGCTGCACAAGATAACCATCTTAAATATCATGCTTTTGAATGCATGATCACTTTATGATTCATAATGTTATTTGTTTGATATTTATTTGCCCTCCTGGTTGACCCTCCCTTGCACTCAACGTCCATGTTCTCACATCCTTTATATTCCAGGATGATTACAAAGACTGCTTGTCAGAATCACGTGAAGGCACACCTCTTCCTAATCGATCGATCGCTACATTAATCCGATTAGAATCTATTATTGGAGCCCCATGATAACATTACGCGTCGACATTGTTGTTATTTTGCCTGTGTCTGGTTGGTTGCTATAGCGATGAACGATGCACCCAGGCTCTTGACCATGGTGGAGCATCACTGCCGTCAGCCTCTGTTTATTTAAACTCCCCCCTCAGCATTGTTAGCGTTGTTAGCCACCCTCCGCTGCAGTGTCAAGGCGAGCCTGGAAGTCAGCGGTCGGCAGTGCGATCTGAGCCCTGTTGACTGGTGTGTGTCGGAGAGAGAGAGAGAGGGAGAGAAAATGAGAGGGCGCGAGAGAGAGAGAGAAAGTGGGTCATGCAGTTAACGGCATTAGTGGGATGAAGCAGCAATGCGGGCCGCTGCCAGTGCACGGCTTTGTGGGAGCAATCCACTGCAGCGCGGCCTTCATGCTAAACCTCCAACGCAGATTTGTGTCACCCGCCACAACAAAAAATCCCCCACATGACATGGTCCTCATGTCATGCAATCACACAAACACAAACATGTTAAGCTGCGATGAATGCTGCTCACAGTGTGCCTCAAATCGGTCATTTGAGAATCAATCAATCGGTTCATATTGGCTTGTTGTTGGTTTAACGACTTCCCAATTGGTGCGAGCCTGCTTTTTGTTCTCGCTGCTCATGCTGCATGCTGACCCAGTCATGGCTCCTCTGAGTCGTACAAGGGCAGATTTATAGCGGACACACCCTTGGGCCTCGCTTAGGTCGACCACAGCCTCCACCATCAGTCGTCCAGCTAGAGACGCATCCGTCAGCCAGCCCCATGGCTGGTGTTGGTGGTGTTGGTGGTGGTGGTGGTGGTGACTCCTCCCCCACCAATCCTCAGATTTGTGGATAAAGATCTGCAAAGATTAGAGATAATCTTTCATCCAGACTAAACATCAGCATCTACCAGCTGATGACCTACCAGAAATGACCACCATTCATTCCCTACTAATATTTGTTTTGGTCGGTTTTAGTCTAGTTTAGTGAAAGGGCAAAGTTTCTTAATTTGTAATGATGCTGGTTTTGGTTACGTTTCATTGAACCTGTGGCTAACCAAATTACATTCACGTGAATGTCATTTCTCCCAATGAACCTCATGTATGGCCGCATGAAGAAGCCCTCACAGAGCTCTGTTGGTTTTCATCAGCCCCCTTTACTTGATCTTAAATCGCACTGCTGCGTTGGCCGCTTTTCGGTCAAGCGAGCATCAGTCAAGAGCAGGACTGTAATTACAAGTGGCATGCTTTAACCCCCGGATCAGAAATGCTTAACATTCATGCCTGGCAACATTTGCTTTTGTGAGCATTTGCTGTTCGGAAAAGCCAAATGTGTGGCCAAATACAAGTTGGTATGGTTAGGCTTTTTTTAGTTTTCAGACCGGAGACAACAACATGTCTGGATTCTTCTTTGGTCAAATGTTAACACGGAACCAATTTCCGGTGGTGCTTGTACTTTGAGGCTTTCTGCCCTTTGGCCTTTGCCTCAGCCAGGGCCCCAAACCTGGCTGATCCAGCCTTCCCCCCTGTGTTCTCTCCTTTTACCCTCTCAATAAGCACCCATCCTTAAGCTGGTTGGTGGGGGGGGGGGGGGGGGATGTCTGAAACTCATATTGACGTAATCCGACTGAGTTTTTCCCTAATCACATTTAATGACCAGTAACGATGCATTTCGCCTTCTTTTCTCTTCTCTTAACGTGATGTTGACATGTTGTGCGAAAACCAATTCCGCCAGAGCATAATGATTTCCCAGCAGGGGTGCAATTGATGGGGTGGTATTTGATTTTCGCCCCCAGTGTCACATGGGTTTGAGGAGGGAGCCCTTCCTCTCAGCGGCTGGAAAGTTCCAATCGACGTGTCGATTATCAGGCTAACAACACTATGCACTACTGTACCCTGGCTTGGGGAGAGGTGCATTGTGGGTCAGCTGGATTGTTGTTGTGGAGGTCTGGCAGGCCGTGCTGTGTGTACCCCTCTCTCTCTCTCTCTCCTCTCATTAGGGGGAAACTTGTGATTTGGCTTACTAGGCCCTCTGATGCCAGGGGGACAGTATATCCCTAAACCCCTCCTTCTCTCTCACTCCCTCACCCCCCCCCCATCCTCATTCAATCCTCTTCTTTGTCAAGATCGGGCCCTCTGCTCCCTCCTGAATAATTACTGTATAGAGAAAGACGGCACCAGCCACTCTCACTCACTCACTCACTCACTCACTCACTCACTCACTCACTCACTCACTCACTCACTCACTCACTCACTCACTCACTCACTCACTCACTCACTCACTCTGTGTTATCATTGCTGCGTCATGCACTCGGATTGTGGTTTGTTATACAGCTTCTCACCTCGGAACTCCCAATCAATGGCATAGTTTCACCTGGCTTTTGAAATGTGCACGGTTATCCATGAGGTCTTATGAGTCTTCATTGTAATCCACCTATGGTGGCTAACGGTCAATCGCTGGCTCGCAGGATAAGGGGAGACGCTACCGGGCATGACTCGCCTCCTGTCTCACAACGCTGTGATGACATCATTAGTGAGCTCTCTCTCTCTCTCTCCTCATTTGTTTCTGTGTCCAATACCCTTACGTCATCCCCGTTGTCCCCGGCAGGACCAGACAACTTCATGTCAGCCCGCCGAGCGATGTCTGACAGACACAGAGCCACGCAGCAGGCAGCTTTAGCCTCGGGAATGAAGTTGTTCTTTTTTGTTTTTGTTTTTTAAGGCAGGCGAGCCAGAGTTAACTTAACGATTGAGTGACTGCACTGCAGTACTCCACAGAGATTGAGTACTCTCTTCCCTCCCCCCCGAAGCTATTTGACAGGCCTCTGCTGGCATAGCCTGCACTGCTGTGCTGTCCCCTAGTTCAGGGTCCGCGCAGGTCAGCACTTTACATCAAGGCTGAGCAGACAAACACGTGGACGGGATCGCTGCATGTAACGTGCAAACTGTGTGTGTGTGTGTAGTGCTGAGAACAAAGTGGGGACGAGGCACCGCTCGGCCAGTCTCAAGGCCTTCGGCGGGGAATTCATAAGCAGGCCACATGTACGGGTTCGCACCGATTAGGATTAAAGCGTCAAACAGAGGGATTGCAAGAATGACCCCTTTGGCTGGAATGTGTTTTTCTGGGACCTGCCAGCCCTCCCCTGTTGGCTGGAGGTTGTTGCAACATTAAGCTTGTTGTGGTTAGGCTGTGGCTGCCCCCTTTCCTCTGCCACTCGGGACAGAAAGGAACCGGTGTCCCAATAAACCGAGATGACCAATAATATGGACACTAGAGACGGGGAAGTATTGGACACGTTTTGGGCCGGCTCGGCTCGGAAGGAGAGATCGAGAGATCCGACGTCCCGCTGGTTGGAAAAACAAGCGTGGCGTTGTGAAATGCTCTTGGGGAGGGTCACATGCAGGTCCATAGTCCTTACTTGTTCAAGACTCAAAACTGCATTTCCCTTTTGTAGTGCTAAAAACTGGTTTTGACCTGGATAGAGGTGAATATAATAAAATGACTCTTAGAAGACATGTACCATTGGGATGTGTTGTGTCCAATGTTAACTGCACTTGCCTTTTTAAATGGTGTTGATAGTTCCCGGAGAGCAGGTAAAGGCAAGTTTACTAAATAAACAAGGAAGAAAGTGTGTGCTTGTTCTTATACCTAGAGTGGTGGCATTCCTGCCTACGTGTGTCACCTAAATTAATACTTTACTCATGCACTCTTCACCCACTTCTCGGACATTGATTAAGTCTGTCTGTTTGGTATAAACAAGCTTCTTGCTCTTCCGTTTGGGTCAAAGGATGGTCCGTTCTGTGGTTTCATACTGATAGAGGTAAACATTGTGAAACAGGGTTATTAATCAATCAACCTCAATCATATGGCAATTGGAAAAGGCATCCCAACACACAAACAGACCTTCTTTCCATTTTTAATGTAAAGTCTTTCTTTAGTATGTGTTTTTGTTTTTAATACGATCAAGGAGTTCAAGTCATTGACTAGCATAAACCGAGACGGTAGGTACAGTACTAGTGTGTGACTAGTGCCAGCGTTGCTAATGAGCTTACAGTCTTGGAGAGGTTAAGGCGTTCACCCTGACTGATCAAGTCGTGCTGTGGTGGGTGCCTCTTTAATGGGCTCTTGAGCATTAGAAGAAACGGCCTCCTCAAGGAAATCTTCACGGCGAAGCGGAAGCACCAATTATCCTTGGTTTGTTTTATTGGTTATGCATCACTTGGCATCCATGTTGTAAAATGATTTGATATTGGTGTTGTTTTTTCCACCACAGTGTGCTTTGTTGTTGTTTTGAAATGGTTCAGGGTGACAAGATTTCTATATTTGCGTGAAAATTCTTGTTCCCTGAGCAGCCACCAACACAAACGCATGCATTCAAACTATGGAAAATACCTCTGTAGCAAAGAATACAATGAGTTTCTTCTGGCCTGTGGACCAGTTCACTGTTTGAAATGCAGTGAGTCTGCAACATGAGTCATACTACAAGCATATTGTGTTGGAAACCCTAGAAGGTAGAGTCAAAAGGGGTAATTTAACTGAAGACAGGATAGAAAGGGAAGACTGTTGCATGAGAGTTCCTGTAATGTCAACATGTCTATATCAATTATATATGAATCCATTTCACCCTGAAGTAGCGTATGATGGGGCTGACAAAGGGATCTAAATGTCAGGATGGTGTGCATTATTAATCAGGTATTCATCGCTATGTGGTTTAATCTGTCCAACAGGTTACACCGACTGTTAAAGATTTAAATGAGATACATGAAACGACAGGAACATATTTGGTTAGTCATCAAATTTACAGTAACTGTGTGGCATACCCTGGAATTCAATATTGTTGCGGGGATTACTGCTGACTCAGAGTGGCCCACTGGCGACCTCTGCTGGTCTAACATTGTAAATACCCTCTAATTTGCTGCAGTGTGCGCTAGTTACTTGCCTGTACCGCATGTGCACTGTGACCAATGCCTTGTCATGTAGATGGAAATGGCCTACGATTGAGTTACGGTTAATTGACGGCTCTTTGACCGATGTGTGATCTTTGTCCTTGTTCCTACCATTTCCCCCTCCCAATCCGATTGGTGCAGACTGCCCACCTGGCCTTGATGGACGCCCTCATGGCGGTGGGTGCCATGGAGACGGTGGCAACGGCGAAGACACGCAGTGCAGCGGGGCTGCTCGGTGGAGGGACCAGCTGGCAGGAGCCGCTCCTTCACTGGGTTAACGAGGTGAGGGAAAGGCCACAGGCGTCAGCTTAATGCCTGGCTTTTCTTATTGTTTTGGTAGAAGCCCCTTGTGTTTCACTCGATTAACAATCGGTTGTTTTTATCATTTTGTATATGACCCATTTTCTGTGTTTCTTATGACTATAGTACTTATTGTATGTCGCTTTGGATAAAAGCATAGTGTAGAATAGCCACCTCCAATAGGATTTTGTGGGTCGACTCTCATTTGTAGCCTATTGATCTGACTCGATCAGTCCGGTGCGTTCAAGGCTGTTCTGTCATTCTCCAGTTAAACCAAAAGCTGAGACAGATGGAAGAAGGGAGCCAAGACGACCCGGCCCAAACTAACCCAGAGCCCGAGTCTGTGCAGCCCTCGGTGAGTACTCCGTTCCACTTCGTCTTAATCCACGGTTATCGACGTTTCCACTCAAGTGCTCCAAAACGCATGTTTATCTCTTTGGGAGATTAGGCGTTTAGCCATTACGTAAAACGTATGCAAGCACTAGTCTTGACCAGTATTTGCGGCCCAACTTGTATACAACAAGCATAACGCTATTTATACCAAATGAATGACGGGATGACTCTGTGGCTCTTGTGTAGGTTGGGCTTTATTTGTATTTCATTAGCGGTACCATCTCCACAATCCTCTCTCCCCGTTTCTTCTAGTTGTAGTTAATACCTGTCCTATCCACTTGGTTGTCCATTTTCCCTTCTGTCTGTCTCTCTCCGTCCGTCTCTGTGTCTCTCTCCGTCTCCTGTGCTTTGCCCTCCTGTCTCCTCACAGTGTCCTACTCGCTGGTATTGGAAACTTGTTCCTGTAAGTTCCTCTTCCCTCCCCTACCGCTAGCCCCCCCCCCCCCTTCCGTTTCTCCATCGCTCCGACCTCTCTATCCGCTCTCTCTCTTGTCGTCGTCGTCGTCCCCCCCCCCCCCGCGGGAGCCAGGAAGGTCAGGTTCAGGTCTGGTCCTCATTTCTGTACCCTGTGTGTGCGATGCATGTGGCCACACACCTCCCAGCCTATGGTCTGCGTGGGACGGCACACATCACCTTGCGCTGTTGCTTGCCCTTTCAAGTGAGAGAGGTACTGTGTTCCGAGGCGAGGCATCGACCTGCCCTAGTAACTTCTCTACACTCTCTCTTTGCTCGCTCGCCCCCCCCCCCCTCTCTCTCTCGCCTCGTGGGACCCTCACTTGCCCCACTTTCTCAGCTTTTATTTTTTTTCTGCTCGGATTCAATTACTCCCCTCGGCTCTTACCGTTTGCCTGCCTGTCCTTCCTTCGTTACCCGTGAGCATGGTCTGTTTTTGGATACCGTTATGTGCATCGGTACCGCGTACATTACTGCAATGAGGCTGATGGTTTGTTTTGAATGCCTAAATGTTTTGAGATTGACCTCTAATGGGATGGGCATCAGGGACGCCTCCAAAGATTGGAGCTGTTTTTAAGTGTCCTTTTCCTGGTTTTTGCTTCCTCAGCTGCGGTATAGGAAGGATAAGACGCAGTCCAGACAGAAACCCGTTTTCCCGATAGTGAATGAGGTCAAAGACCTGTCTACTGGCTGTGCTGTTGTTGCTGTAATGCACTACTACTGCCCTGATCTGTTACGACTTGAAGGTATGGCGAGACGTTGCTTTTGAACTTCAAAGTGCTCAAGAATAGAATACAAGTTAGTTTTTTTGCTGCTGGTGCCTAATGGGCCTCTTGTCGGATCCCATCTCGATAGATGTTTGTATGAAGGATGCCATGTCTGCAGCGGACAGCTTGTCCAACCTGCATTTCATCCGTGAGTTCTGCGAGAGTTGTTTAAAAAGCTGCTGTTCCTTGGCACTGGAAGATATGCTTTACGCACCACCAGAGCTTCAGGTACACACGCATGGCTACCTACACTCACTCACTCCCTCACCAATTCACTCACTCACTCACTCACTCACTCACTCACTCACTCACTCACTCACTCACTCACTCACTCACTCACTCACTCACTCACTCACTCACTCACTCACTCACTCACTCACTCACTCACTCACTCACTCACTCACTCACTCACTCACTCACTCACTCACTCACTCACTCACTCACTCACTCACTCACTCACTCACTCCCTCACCAATTCACTCACTCACACGTATTCTCTGTCAACTGCAACACCCTCGGGCACACAACATTCTGCACTTGCACTTTACTAATTCCTTCCGAGCGTTTGCTGTCTGTGATAATTCCCATTCTGGTTGAGGCTGACACATTCTGGTTGTCATGTGTGTAGAGCAACTGGCTGAGCTTTCTCGCTGAGCTGCTGAACTGGTTTGAAGTACGAAGGCCAGAGTTCGTCCAACCCAGAGACCCATCAGGTGAGCGAAGCCCATGACCGGCTCGTTTTGTGAGATCCGCTGTGACTGCAGGGGCGTTACCGACACAGGGATCAGTTCAGAGCTCAGTCATCTAATGTGAGGGGTCTTCTTGTCCACTAGATGGCTCCAGACCAGCAGTGCCAGCCGGCTCCAGTAAGAGGTACACAGGCGTCCTTCCTCATGACTGTGAAGTACTCGGTAAAACTGAAAGTTGTGCCAATCTTTTTTTTGTCTTTTTTTATATTTTCCAGTGGCTCACCCTCAATCTTTAGGAAGCCCTTCGTTCCCATCTCGTCCCACTTGTCCCAGTCAGGTGAGCGGAACTAAGATTGCTCTTTTTGGTGTTGTGTGTCTCTGCACTTCTCTCCCTATCGTTTGTAAACCATTATTTTGTAAAATGTCATTCTCTCCCTTATTGTTGTTTGAATGCGTAAATATATTTTTCGTATCTTTTTGTGAGATTTTGATGGTGTTCATCCCTGCGTGATATGCATGCCTTACATTTTTTTTTTGTCTGTGTTTGTCTGTGTTTGTGTTTGTCTGTGTGTGTGTGTGTGTGTGTGTCCCAATGTACTCAGGACCTTTGACTCAGTCTACCTCACTGTCTCATCTAGAAAATGCGGGAAAGACAAAGATCAGGAAACCCCTCAGGTAGGCCCGGGAAACATCCAGACGATTCCCTCCCAACTGCACATCAGTGATGAGCATCTGTGCTCATCCTTAAAGTCTCTCTCTGTCTCCCCCCCCAGCCGCCCCCTGTCAGCCGTGTCTTTCAGCATCCCCTTCGGCCTGGACAGCGACGTGGACGTGGTGATGGGCGACCCCCTCATCACGCGCTCCGTCAGCTCGGACCAGCTCTCCCCGGGGGGCCCGGCCAAGACCAGGGCGCCCTTCGCCCCCCCCGGCGACCTCGCCCACCTGCTGCCCCGAGCCAACGGGCCCCAGAGGGCCTCGTGGGTCACCCAGAACCCCAACGCCCCGCGGCTGGCCGAGAACGGCCACCAGCGGGAGAGCGAGGCGGGGGAGCTGCCCACCATCGAGGAGGCCCTGCAGATCATCCACAATGAGAGCAAGATGGAGCCCAGGCACCACCCGGATGGGGCCCCCGACGGCTTCTACCTCCACTCCCCCGACGACCAGGCGGGGGGCCGGCACGCCGGCGGCCCCCCGCCCGCTCCCGTGAGCTGCTCGGCGCCCTCGCGCTCGGGGACGATGTACCGGCCCCCGGCGGAACCCCGGGAGCTCGGGCGCACCCGGAACCCCTCGGAGGGCTCCCGGGACGACGACTCGGTCCTGAGGGACGGCAGCGTGGACTCGGACGCCTCGGAGGACCCGCCCAAGACCCCCGCCGCCACCGCCACGCCCCCCTGGCGCCCCCACGGCAAGGAGCCGTCGGACAGCGGCGTGAAGATGACCAGCTTCGCCGAGCGCAAGAAGAGACACGGCCCGGAGTCGCCCAAGGCCGGCGAGCCCCCCGCCGGGGTCCCGGGCGGGGGCGACGTGGCGGCGGCCCGCGCCGCCGAAGAGGGCCCGGGCAAGAGCCCGAAGCTCACCAACGAGATGTCGGAGCTGGGGGTGCGGCTGGAGGAGAAGCGCAAAGCCATCGAGGCCCAGAAGAAACGCATCGAGGCCATCTTCGCCAAGCACCGGCAGCGGCTGGGCAAGAGCGCCTTCCTGCAGCTGAAGAAGGAGCAGGACGACGGCGAGGAGAACGGCCAGGGCCCCCCCGCCGCCGCCGCCGCCGACGGAGACCTGATGCTGGAGGAGAGGCTGGCCCGCATGGAGCAGGAGGAGAAGGGCCACGACGAGCGGCGCCCCTCGAAGGACGAGGGCGGCGGCGGCGGCTGCGGCGGCGGCTGCGGCGGCGGCGGCGACAGAGCGGGGGCTCAGGCCGACAAAAAGGCGGCTCCCTCGGGCGAGAAGGCCACGGCGCCGCTGGGCGACTACAACAACGCCGTGTCCAAGCTGACAATGGCGCTGAGCTCCCTGCAGAGCGACATGCAGCGCCTCTCGGACCAGCAGAGCCAGCTGATCCGGAAGAAGCCGGCGGCGCCTGGCGCCCGGTCCTGGGTCATCCCGCCCGGCCCCAAGCCCCCCGTGCCGGGGCGCTCGTCCCGCGAGCCCTCCCGGGACCTCAACTCGGCCTCCTCGTCGCCGTCGCCGTCGCCGTCGCGCCGAGCCCCGGGCCAAACGCCGCCGCCCAAGTCGCCGTACGCTCACCGCCGCGCCCAGTCGGCGCCGCCAAAGAGCCCCAAGCACCAGCAGGCGCGCCCGCTGGACCCCAAGGGCCCCGGGGTGTCCCGGGTGCTCACGGCGCCGCGCAACGTGGACCGCATCCCCCACCTGCGCCGGGTGGACCCCTGGCAGTGCAAGGTGCAGACCTCCTCGTCCTTCACTATCGGCTTGGACGACCGGCCGGCCGACCTGTACTCCTCCCCCGACCCGACGCCGGCCCACACGCCCGACTCCACGCCGGCGCCCACGCCCACGCCGCCGCGCCTCCCGGCCGAGGACGCCCTGTCGGAGGCGGGCTCCAACGACAACCAAAGCATCTTCAGCATGGAGCTGGACACCCCCCGGAAGGAGCGGCCGGCCGTGGGGGGCAGCAGCTCCGGGGCCCCCTCGGAGTGCTCGTTCGAGAGCGACGCCGTGTTCAACGGCGACAAGCGCAGCGGCCTGGTGGAGGTCTCCCTGTTGGCCGCCGGGGCGGAGGACGAGGAGCAGGGCCTCGACCCCTTCTCGGACTCGGTGAGCGACGTGACGGAGCCCGAGCTGAGGAGCGGCCTGGGGTTCTTCTTTAAGGTGGGCGGACCAGAAGGATGGGAACGTTTGTCTTGGTGTCGTGGTCGTCGTCTGTGGATTGAGTGCTTTTGTTTTTTTGTTCTTTTGCGTGCATCCCGTTGAGCAGGACGACACGGAGCGCCCCGAGGATGAGATGGCCCAGCGGCGGGCGGCGCTGCTGGAGAAGCAGCAGAAGAGGGCGGACGAGATGAAGAAACGCAAGCTGGAGCAGGAAAAGGAAAAAGAAGCCAAGTAGGGACTTGCTTTATGAAATGAAGAGGCGATTGATTGATTGATTGATTGTCAGGAAATGAACTGAGGATAGTTCTGATAACTCATGAATTGTTTTAATGTTGGATCAAGGACATCAAATACATACAATTCTGCTTATAGGTTAAAAGACGACTAGTGGTAATCGTTTTATTTCCCAGATCCTTATCAAGAGATCAGAGTGGATGAATGATCTCGTCAAACTGGCCCTTTTTATGAACCCACTGAATGTGACTTCATCTGAGGCCCGTTTCGGCCCTTCCCTTCTCAGCAGGCCGCAGTGGATGACCATCGAGGGCTGGGGGGACAAGGGGGACTCGCGGCCTTCCACCCCAGGCACCCCCACGGGGTCAAGCACCCCCACCGCCGAGGGGACGCCCCAGCGCAGGGGGGACTTCACCCGGCTGGAGTACGAGCGGAGGCACCAGCTGAAGGTCATGGAGGACCTGGGCAAGGTCCTGCGGCAGAAGCCCACCACCGTCCGGGGCGTGAAGAACCGGCCCAAGACCGTCTTCCGAGACGACTCGGGCCTGTCCCGCAGCCCCGCCAAGGGTTTTGGTAGGCCACCCGCCAGTGTCGTTTTCCCCCGGGAAAATATATCAATAAAATCAGATTTCGACTGTCCCGATTCATCAGTGTCCATCGGTTCTATTATCCATTCAAACCCTCGCCCGTTCCTCCCTCGCTCCTCCCAGACACCAGGTTGAACAAGCAGTACTCCCACTCCACCATGAACCTGTCTTCAGTGGCCAACGACCTGAGCGTCAGGAAGTCCCCCAGGTATCTGTCAAAGTTAAAGCCACTTGGAAGTCAAACATCCATAAGGGAGAGAATGACATTTTGCAATATTATTTTATTATTTAAGCAAATAACTTCCCCCCCCCCCCCCCCCCCCCATGATTTAAACGGGCCCCGTATCCTTAACCCTCCCTGTGTTGTCCTCTCTGCCTCAGCCGCTCCCACTCGCCTGCCAGGCGAAGCTCCCCGGGGAGGGTGAGCTCCCAGAACGGGGACTGGGAGAACGGCTCCACCATCTCCTCCCCGGCCTCCATACCGGAGTACACCGGTGAGCGAGCATCTCCTGTGTGTGTGTGTGTGTGTGTGTGTGTGTGTGTGTGTGTGTGTGTGTGTGTGTGTGTGTGTGTGTGTGTGTGTGTGTGTGTGTGTGTGTGGTGTGCTGTGTGTGTGTGTGTGTGTGTGTGTGCGTGTGCGTGTGCGTGTGCGTGTGCGTGTGCGTGTGTCCCTCTTTCGTATGCTAAACGTCTTTTTCGAACGCTGTTTTCCAGGGCCCAAGCTGTACAAGGAGCCCAGCTTCAAGTCAAATAAGTTCATCATCCACAACGCTATCTCTCGCTGCTGCCTCGCCGGCAAGGTCAACGAACCGCAGAAAAACAAGATTGTAGAGGTAAGCTGTCTGTCCCCCCCCCCCCCCCCCCGTTACAGAGTCCAAACTGTCCCCAACTGGGCTAGAAGTCAACGTGATCCCCTCTGTACACTTCCACTTACATGAACTGTCGTCATTCCCTACCTCCACCCCCTCCCCCTCCACTCATCATGTCCCTTCTGGTCCTCCCGAAAAAAAAACCCAGGAAATGGAAAAGAGCCCGGCAAACCACTTCCTCATCCTGTTCCGGGACGCCAGCTGCCAGTTCCGGGCGGTGTACACCATGAACCCGGAGACGGAGGAGATGGTGCGTCTGACCGGCGTCGGGCCCCGAGTCATCGGCCCCGACATGGTGGAGTCCATCTTCAAGTACAGCTCGGACCGCAAGCAGTTCACCGCCATCCCGTCCAAAACCATGTCAATGAGCGTGGACGCCTTCACCATCCCAGCGCAACTCTGGCAGAAACGCCCCGGAACGCCCAAGAAGCTAGGCACTCCCAAATAGCCTGTCCCCCCCCCCCCCCCCCCCTGACCTCA
Source organism: Melanogrammus aeglefinus (assembly GCA_900291075.1). Classification (NCBI taxonomy): domain Eukaryota; kingdom Metazoa; phylum Chordata; class Actinopteri; order Gadiformes; family Gadidae; genus Melanogrammus; species Melanogrammus aeglefinus. Next base: position 31,556 of record OLKM01000377.1, on the reverse strand, counting down.
CCTCACCTCACCTGACATGAAAGGCAAGCAACAGAAGAACACGCTCCCCTCACAGTGGAGTTCTCCCACCTCCCTCTCCTCCCCTCTTTTAAAAGCCCCCCCTTCTTCCTCACAGGTACAGCATGAGGGTTGTGGAGTTGAGGGCTTGCTGCTAGGTAACGGTCTGGACCGGCCGGTGCGGGGGGTGGGGGGTGGGGTGGGGGGGGGGGAGATACGCCGCTCGCCATGACGAGACACGGATGGCCGACGAAAACCCACAACTATTGCCATCCGTCGAAAGCCCTTGCGCTGTAGATCGCGGTCCCTTGAGCCGATGGTCGCGACTGCCACAGTTTTACCTGCCTTGCGAAAAAAACGAAAAAAATGATATACTGTATATATCTAAATCTGGTGGTATCTGGATGGACAATCAAATGCTGTGTTGTCCTTTTTTTGCTCGTCCTTTGCCTATGCCTTGCTGTTCCAGTGCCCCGTGGCCGGCTCTGTGAGACGAGTCATGCTGCCACCCCCCCCGCAATAGAGCCAGGTGGAACCAGAGTCAATTCTGATCCTTCCCTTTTACCCATTCCTGCTTTTCGTTCTTAAGGCTGCCTTCTCGTACCCCCCCCACCCCACCCCCACCCTCTTTCTCTGATGCTTTCTTTCATCTCCTGAGAGCAGGGCCTCAACTCTCAGGTACGGGTGAAATGAACCGCGGGTAACACTACTCTCGTATGAATGTAGGGTACACACACACATGCTCACACGCGCTGATTCCATAACTGGGGGTGTTTTGATTGGTTGACACAGACCAGGAAGTACTGTAGGCGGTGGCAGGTTTCCCTTGGGGAGGAGGAGGAGGAGGTGGAGGAGGAGGGGTGGTTTTGGGGTTAGTGGTGATGTATGTGGCGTTCAGCATCCACTCTGCCTGTGCCCTCAGGGATAGTGTGGGTCCGCTTCAGCTGTGTGTCGGCTGTAGACGTTTGGATGTTTTTTGTTAAAAATAAAAATGAATCTTCATTCTGACATGTGTTTGCTGGACAAATTGCCACAACTTTTTTTGCGAGAGAAAATGAAGATCCACCCATCATTTTTACTACTATGTTATGAAGGAGGGCTTTATTCTGTGTCTCCGCAACACGGATGTGGGAACCCGGTAATCGCTTCGGGTGTAATATATGATGATTCAATTTCTTGTATTATTTCTTTCATTTTGACACTGATTTTTGTATACAAGTAAGTTGACATTTGTAAGCTATTAATAAGCTAGCCTGCCGCTTAAGCATTTAGTGAGATGTATGTCCGGGGTGGCTGACGACGGCGGCGCAAGAAGAAATGCTGTTGTGTCACATGAGAACGTGCTTGAGAACTCCTCTGAATCTAGGACGAATAAAATACTCTAGTTCATGAACAAGCTGTTTTTCACGTTGTGTACTGCCCTTGTGTGTGTGCGCGCGTGTCCTTGCACGGGAACGGTGAGGTCCACTTTGACGATGAAGGATGATTTATGAATGCACCAGCCCTACCCCACCCCCTACCCCTACTCACAGCAGCCCTGCTCTGAGGCTTGGGCAGAATGTAATAAAAAAAAAAACGTGTCGCCATTCTGCTCATCCGATTGGGGGAAATAACTATTGAACGTATGAATTGCTCTGTGCAGCAGGAGATCATGGCCACAAAAATCAACCCCCCCCCCCCCCTCCCTTTTTGCCTTCCTAAGCACTGCAGGAGGTGGGTGTTAGACCGCAGTCCTGCATCCCATGCCACTTTAACATCTCATACTGCCGCCAATCGATGTATAGAGTTGACATGAGATACATTTGTAGTGCTGTAGAAATTATCCGGGGGGCCATGGTAATGATTTTTTTTGAAAAACTGAGGTGGTTACTATGGTGTGATCCAGTGTGTATGGAAGTAGAGATGTTTGTATATAATTGTTTGTAAATAGAAGAAAATCTATGGTAGGTGAACACAATCTGTGCAATAGTTCCATGTTCCACCAGGGTTTATTTATTGGGTATGGATTAGATGGTGGATTAGATGTGTATGTTCAGATTCTATTATTTATGTCCTTTTAATTTTCCGCCGTGGTGATTCACTCTTCTTAATTTCATAGAATTCATGTTGTAACCCATTCTTATTATTTTGCTGTGTCATGTCTGAGGTGCCAGAGTGGCTGTGCTCATTTCATGTTATTTCAACAGAAAAAATATTTTTTTTCTCCTGGAAACTGGACCACAAAAATTAAAGAATCCTTTTTAAATCATCTTGTGTTAAATCCATTTTGAGTTTATTAACCCATTATTTACATTCCATATTTTTCTCTAACGGCGTACTTGTCTGTTGTTATAAGAAGGTTGAATGAAATATCAACAGATGTTATTGTTACGTTAATACTATAATACTAAAACAAGGAATGTAAAACATTCTGGTTGAACTGATGGCTCAAAACCTTCTGAAATATATTAAATGCTATAGGCATACGTCGTTCAACTATACTATCGTCAGGGGGCTCTGTTGAATACTGCAAGGCAAATGCTGATATATTTACAGTTTGACAAATAGAAATTCCTTTGACCAAAGACTGCCCACGTGGACACAAACATCGACAAATCAAAAGTAATGGCTGTGGCTCGCAACACTCCAAAACATGGCTCAAATTAAAAAACATAAAATGGATAAAAATAGCCTGGATAAAAATATATTTTCTTGGTGCTAAAACAGCGTTAGGCTAAGGAATTAACCTATTCTACAGAATCTACAGATTTAAATCAAATTGCAGCTAATAAAAAGCCGTTCTAAACACCTATCCAGAGGTGTGTGTGTGTGTGTGTGTGTGTGTGTGTGTGTGTGTGTGTGTGTGTGTGTGTGTGTGTGTGTGTGTGTGTGTGTGTGTGTGTGTGTGTGTGTGTGTGTGTGTGTGTGTGTGTGTGTGTGTGTGTGTGTGTGTGTGAATGTGCGCTGCAGTCGGTGACCTCGGGTTCCAGAGGGGAACATGCGCTTCCACCGCCTCAGCTGTGCTTGGTATGCAGCATCTCCGTGAGCAGGGAGTTGCAGGGCAGGTCTCCGAGCAGGTGCCGCTGGTACAGGTACTCCTCAACCTGTAGGCTGATGCTGCGCACCTCGGGCAGACGAAGCAACAGCTGGCCGAACTTGTCGGACTGACTGCGCTGCGTGTGCTCCATCAGGGCTCGGTTCACCTGCTCCTGGGTCTTCTCCACCTGCCTGCGGCTCTGGATGGACTTCACATCTGGACACAGGAATACAGTATGCAGTCACAGGCGTGGACCCTTGGGGGAGCATTCAAGAGACTTGTGTGTTATCACAGCTGGCTCCTGAGTTTCTTGTTTCTCTTGTGACACATCCGTTGTGCACGAGAGCCTGGAGGCAAGCGCCAACAATTCATTGGCCAATCGTAAGGCTCTTCATGCTATGATTGGTCAGATTGGTCTTGACAACAGTCGAAAGGGCGGAACAGGCAGCTCAATTAACCAATATCTGGCTAGTACTACAAACATGATTCTGATGGCAAGAGGAATTTTGGGAGCTAGACTGGACCCAACGCAATGGGTCTGACTAAATCATAGCAAACTATTGGCCTGCTAGTAACAAGACCAATACACAAATGCGTTATTAGTCTGCAACCTCTCAGATCCCAGGTTCTTTTTTGGTGGTCAAAACCGCTCACACTATATATTTGTTCTAGCGGGCTCACCTGGGTTGAATAAAACTAGGTATTTGAGGCAGACAAACTCCTCTTTGTCCAGGTGAAGGGCCTTCAGCTTGGACACCAGGTCCTGGGTCCTGGACACCAGGCTGCTCAGGGTCAACCCTGCCTGGGACTGCACAGTGGACACCTCTATCTGCAAGACAGACACGCCTGTCAGTCGGCCAGACATTGCAACAGATGGTCCATGGATATCCCAGATTTATTTCCCCGCCATAACTTACCTGTTGCCCAGTGACCAGGTAGATGCAGCCCTCCTTTGCATAGGTCACCTGTCTACTCAGGTGGTCTAACACAAGCAGCTCACTCCAGCAGCTCTGCAACAGTGCCATCTGGTCTTCTACCTGGAGGGGGAACACTACCGACTCTCAATACTCCAGCACTCCAAACCTTCTCTCAGGTCTGCGGTTGCCATCCTGTTAAAAACATACTGTATAAACGTTGACACTGGAATTACCTTGAGGTCCTTGAAGAAAGCGCAGTTCCTGGCCCACTCCACAAGGCCAAAGAGTGTTTGGTCGGCCATTTTGCACATGATGCTGAAGGTGTTCAGACAGTCGTGTTTGCCTCGGTTGGCCTGTTCCCTCTGCAGGGAGGCCAGGACCTTGGCACACAGCTGGCCTTCCTCGGGCTCCCCATTTAAGAGCTTGGCGAGGAAGTTTTCCGAGGGGTCCTCGACTGACGTATACGGAAAGGGAACTGGCGTGGAAGCTGTTGAACTTGACGTGGAGTTGGAGGCTGACATTGCTGGGCTTGAGGGTAGGAAGTCGTCACTGGCCATGGAGGACGACATTGAGTTCACCAGGGTTAAGCTAGAGCTAAGTGGGTATTCTGTTTTCTCTTGAGGGGACTCACGCATGTTGGGTTGATACAATCCGGTGAAGGGTAGTGCTGCTAGTCCCGTTACTGTGTTCCGAATGCAGTCCTGGGGCATGATGGCCTCTGACTGGTGGCCCAGGCCAGAGGGATAAACCACATGGGGTTGGTAGAAAGGCTCTGAGGAAAATGGAACGAGCGAGTGATTGATCGTCAGATGGTCACTTTGGGGCGTTGGCTGGTGCGTTGGGGTAGTCTCTGTTTTGACTCTGCTGGGCGCAGTGCTTGGTTGATAATAGACCTGCTGTTTTAATTGCCGGTCTCTGCGATAGAAGGGGCCAAACTTGTTCCTGCCACCCCTCATACGGTCTGCTCTCACCGCTGTAAGATCAAAAAGTAAGATCACACCATGTACGCCATCGATCCGTCATCTCATAACCTCAGTACTTTCAAAACATTGTCTTTGTCGAAAATAGAACAGGGGTTAATTGGGTTATTTTATGATTATTATGTGAGACAGTACAGCCCATAGTACCCCAGCACTCAGTTTATGAGTTCATAGATTAGTCCCACACAGAAGGGAATTAGAAGAACTTGAGCGTCAGCGCAACACAGGAGAAGGTGTTGCAACACAGTGGAATGTGTTTCTACAGGCGGGTGTGCCCAGGTGTTTGTTCACCCGACGTTACATGTCTAACAGCCGGTTTGGTTTGCGTGCATCGGCAAGGCATACATGCAGGCATAGAGGTGTTTTCGGCGGGCGTTCGTACCCTCTCGCTTCATACCCACAGCTAAGCACTTCTGGAAGCGACAGAAGGGACAGCGCTTCCTCTGGGAGGGGTTCATGGGACATCTCTGTCTCTCCGAGCAGCTGTAGTGCTTGTTGTTCTGCACTGACCGTTTAAAGAACCCCTAGGGAGGGAGAGCGAGAGCGAGAGTGAGAGAGAGCGAGAGCGAGAGCGAGAGCGAGAGCGAGAACGAGAGAGAGAGAGAGCGAGAGCGAGAGCGAGAGTGAGCGCGAGAGAGAGAGAGAGAGAGAGTAAAACGGAGAGAAAATTAGGAAATAACAAAGGACGTGGAGACAGTGAGAGGAGAAGAAGAGAGAAATGTAGATGTGAAAAAAGAGATAAGGTTTAAATGATCTGCATTTATATATTACTTCCTTGATCGCTTTACATTTATTGCCTGACATTAACCCATTCATACAATGACAGCGGTGTCAGCCATGCAAGGCGACAGCCAGCTTGTTAAGGTTTGGTGTTAAGGTTGTTAAGGCAGTTAAGGTTTGGTGTCTTACTCAGGGACACCTCGCCACTAGCTAGGAGGAGCCGGGAATCAAACTAGCAACCTTCGGGTTGCCAGTAAACCCACTCTTTCTCCTGAGTCACTGCCATTAACAGAAACTATTCCTGTGTAAGATATATATATATATATATATATATATATATATTATATATATATATATATACTATATATATATACTATATATATATATATATATATATATATATACTATATGTGTATATATATATATATATATATATATATATATATATATATATTATATATATATATATATACTAATATATACATATATTATATATATATATATATATATATATTATATATATATACTATATATACATATATACATACAGTATATATATATATATGTGCATCAGAATAACATGGTTGCAGTGTGTATCTACCTTGCAGCTCTCACAGGTGAGCAGTCCGTAGTGGTAGCCAGATACTCGATCTCCACACACTGGACACCTCCCCTCCACCTCTGCCCTGCTCTCAGGCTCTCTCTCCAGATCCTTAGCTGGGAAATATTGCCAGAAATAATTAAAAATAAAAATAAAACATAGATATTGTAAACATGAAAATAATTGTCAATAAAAAAAATTATAAGTAGCAGTTCAGTAAATAAAGTAACATTTAATAAAACGTAATTAAATATAAAACAATTCAACAGCATTAAATACAATTACATTGAAAACAGTTAGATTAGATGTCATTTGAATTCATTTT
>OLKM01000377.1:0-22500 GCA_900291075.1 Melanogrammus aeglefinus | reverse complement strand
TTTTACCTAGAGATGGTAAAACAGTTCTCACCAGGGCAGTTTCTACTACTGCAAGGGCTTTCAGAAGTGGGACATTTGGACATTTGGATACTTGCGTTACCTCACTCTTTGAATGATACCGACTACACAGAGATTTATGTAGCATGAAAATCGATATTGACACTTTAAGTTTGACATGTCTGTTTCGAGAGCTATTCCAACCGTTTTGCTCACTACTGACATTGTGCTGGCAGAAGGTTGATGGAAATCATAGTTCCAATGTTTGGGTTTCAAGATGTTGAGCAGGACTCTTACTGAACAAGTATTGCAGCTTCGTTTTTGGCACCACCTTGTGGTGGACCCTCGCAGCCCTGTAGAAATTAGACAATCGTGGATGCGGTCCCAGGTGACGACGAATGGCGTAGAAATGTATTTAGTATGCTACACGTGAACCACAGAAGATTGGCGCAATTTGATTGCCTCGCTATCTCGGGATATTGGGCAATATCCCATGATTGAGATCTCAAACTCGGGGTATTGTTTTCATCGCAAAATGTCCCACTTTGCTCACTAATAAATACAAATCCTGGCAAAAAGTGTTATCTTGTTCACGTGTAGTATAGCTCGACTTTCGGTCTCGGGAGCTATTCCCCACTATTCACTTTGCCTTCGGCGAATAATTGTTAAGTATAAATGTCTCCAATTTCTATTATCCATACATTTCTAACATCTGTTAACCTTTTCATTTTCAAATATGAAAAATCTCACGGAAATCACAATACAGAACGTCGTTAATATTCAAATATTTTTCATCTCAAACTCGATCTTTCAGTCGGTCAGTTTTAAAAATGTATGCTTATCGTCCGAACCATGCGAAGTTAAGAGAGGTATGTGGGGCATGTTTCCAGTAGTAGGCTATGTATTTCAACAGCAATAAATATTATTTCTGCCATTATTTTATAGGTTTTGCTATATATTTATGTGTACAATTTATTTTTAATGAGTACTGAGTTCGCAACATTAGGTAGGAACTAGAGTTCAGTTTCCGTGGCGCATGCACACTTTAAGGTGTAACAGCCAATTAAGGTGTAACACAAAGCCAATGCGAGCAGATTTTACTCTCTGATTACAAGTGTGTATTAGTAGGCCTAGATGTTTTTATTTTGGGTAAAACAATTCCCTCATGGTTTTATGGGAATACGAGGTAGGCCTAGTGTAAAGTGTTTAACCATTTTTTTTTCGAATATATTTGTTGTTTGTTTACATTGTCGTACTGTTTAGTTTGACGGTGTAGCGAGAACCATAGGCTCGTTTGTTACAGGGAGTGATATGTATCCTCCAAAATAGACACAATTCAACTAACGGTAGAGGACAATCTGCTGGGGATCGTCGTTCTCACAATGTAAGTAAATAAATGAAGGTAGGTAGGTAGCCTACTATAAAAAGTGTTACAGCAAACACAGCCTTAAATTGTGTTGTAGCCTACGCGCATCTCCTATAAGATTGCCATTTTTGTTTGTATGGGACTAAAGTTTGAAAGTATATGGGATTGAATGGCCAGAACTACTTTTTACAATTGTTGGGCAATGTAATGGACATTGAAAGGACATTTCTGCAAATTGGATGTGTATGTCAGGCTTCTCGTTCGTTTTAGGCCTACGTGCTCTTCGATTATTATGCTCTTGGGCAAAATTGTATGTTTCATGTCTGCACTCTGTACCTCCTAGTGGTCTCGTGGGTTAGACACAATTGTGTACCTGCTGCTTTGGCCATAGCGTCACATTCTGAAGGAATGCTGTGGTTTATGGCCTCCATTTTTATGTTCAATAGTTATTTCAGTAGCTATGCACAATGAATACACAAATTAAATCAAAGTGATTTATTTCAAAATGAATTACAATTCATGTTCCTCGTGGCAAAATGGGATGTATACCACAGAATCATTAATGTAAACGTTATATCGGCCTTTTTGCAGAAGGCGGAGGTACTCAGGCGTGCTGAGGACAGGCTTTTCAGGCCGCTTTAGTGGGACACACTGGCGTACCCTCGTTAACAAACCACACTTCGTTGTGCCGGTTGAACATCTTCATAGGACTGCAACGCAAACCATTACAACGTGTTATCAAATCTGAGTTTGAAGATTTACAGAAAGCAGTAAGATGGAAATAATAAAACACTTTGTCTTTTACCTGTCATATCCAACGGCATAGCTAAAGTCCTTTTTATACATGGCTCCAACCCATTCAAGGCTGTCCATGAGTTCGCTCTCTTTATCCCTGGCACGATAGCTCATCATCCATCCTCCGTAGCTCTTAACGTACACACTCATACCCGGCATCTCTGTTATGGACACCTGCAGCAGGAAGAGCAGTTCAGTACGATTTGTATGGAAAACATCAAATACACAGACACTCCAAGCTGGGTAGGACAGAATGCAAGGTCTACCTGGCTGTCCGTTGGTTTGGGGGGATTCAGCTGGTGCTCAGACGGGAGAAGGAAGCTCATTGTGTAAGTACAACTTTCAAACCAACCCTTGTTGGTCTTACTTTTGATGATCACCGGGGAAGTCATTTCAATTTTTGCTCCTGCAGGTCAAGTAAATAGGTTACTCCCATGGAAGAGGCTGCTTTTGAGACAATGTAGGCCCTCCCAAGTGGTCTGTTAGAGACCCATTGTGCTGTTTCAGACATTCCAACACACACACACACACACACACACACACACACACACACACACACACACACCACACACACACACACACACACACACACACCACACACACACCACACACACACACACACACACACACCATTTTCATTGGCTCCAGTGATGTACTTAAACAGTCTTCTGAAGGCAGTGTATGTTGCCATCTCCATGATCCGGGAAGTTTCCTCTGTTGTCACCCACTTAGTACTGCTGAGGTTGCGCACCTAAAGCACGTGAGGAGGATGACATGTCTGCGTGAGCTTTCATCAACATCACCATTTTTTGGACATAATTTTTTTCCCTCTCACTGAATGAAATGGCCCCGCTCTCACTCACCTCATATTCTTCAGTCTGACACACCGGCGTGTACAGAAGGCATTCTTTGGTCTCGGTGCAAAATTCAGACAAGGAGGAATCCCTGTTGGTTAAAAGAGTAAATTATTATTCAGAGAAGTAAATCGATGTAGGAATGTACAGAGGGCCGGATTCAGCATTAAAAAAAACATTATGAGGCCGATCCTGTGTCAAGCTATTTAATCACAATTGAACAGACATGTTTTTATTGATTTCACAATACAGTCTGTAAGCCATCAGCTCTGCAAACAACCGGCATTTACTGTGCATAAGAAAAAATGGATAACTCTTACCCAACTCTGGCTTCTGTGGTTAGCACCAGCAGAAAGCCAACGACTGCTGCAATGTTTCTCCTGAGATGCAATCATACATGGATTTAAGGTGCAAAAGGTTACTATATTGCCATGTAAAATGTTCCCAAAAACCTTGGGACTGCATTAATGGTACTTACATTTTCACTCTGCTTCAGCTGTGTGTGCAGGAGATTGTGCAACATGACTATTTATGTAATGTGTGTTACGAAAGGTAATTTGCATGAACACCCCCCCCAAAATACTTGCTAAGCAGATGATTGGTCGTGGAAAACAAGCAGGAGATGACCCTGTTCGTCAGTTTTAACTTCATGTATCAGAATCAGATCAGAAAAAGTTTACTATTATTTACAAGGAATTAGTTTGATCTCGGTGGTGCATAACAATGAACACCTATTGGGAAAAGGCAGGCAGGCAGGCAAAAAAAAAAGGTGACGAGTAATAACAATAATGGAGATGATAAATAGATCAAAGTCAAAGTGAACTTTATTGTCAGACCGACCGTGCAGCAAGTTACAGAGGACCGAAATTGCATTTCCCCTATACTCCAAATGTGCTATTAATATATTTACCACACAACATATAAAACAATATAATAGTGCAGAAGTGCATACATTATACAGAATAGAATATATTTTTAATAGAAGAGTATTAGTATTATTATGGAAGTGGAAGTAGTTACTTCAACCAACCTGATTCAGGTGGGTTGAAATTCACAAATGGTAATGGTAAACGTGAAACTTTATGTACTAATATGAAATATTCACAATAAGTGCATTCACCCATGAAGCTTCAATCCAAAAATTGCAATAACCTTTTGAGTTCATACAATACATCAAGGTTGGCCTTTTGGTTTTTATTATTTGTAGCAATGGCATTTAAGTGACTTGCTTTTACTGCTTGGTTAAATCACCAAAGTCTTTGGGTAGGTAAAGGTGTTTGTAACAAATAAAATGCTACACGCCACCTCTGTGACCATAACTGGGCTCCTCCAGACAAGGACGGTGGTGTTGGGGAAAAAAATGGTTTACTGTAAAGGTTTGTAGACAATGAATACTTAGGCTTTGTTTATTTGCAACCCGACCCCTCTTTCATGAACATTGTGTTCTTGTCCAATTCCTATAGACTTCCCCATAACAAAAGGATGAAGTGTCCACCAAGAGAACTGGTTTGTTCTATAGCACTGTGATTGACAGCATAGCTTAACGACACATGTGATGATATGGAACACGTGAGGACGGAGCCCCTTTCGCACATGCAGTATTTCCCACACACAACTACCACCAAATAGGTCTTTGAAAGAAGTAACTCTACAACCAGCTAGCGCTACTAGCAAGCTCATAAAGGTATGTTAGCCCTGAAGGGTGTGTACAAAGTTGATTGATATCCAGGGGTTAAGCTCTTTCTCTTTGAGCTTCTCTTATTGGTTAGAATGAGTGGGGGCCACACTTTGAATAATGGAGAATCCCTGCAATGTTGGTACACTGATAAATAACACTCGGTCAGTGTGGCACTGTGTCAACGTTAAAGGATTTGGCCGAAACCAGGGTTAAATGTTGAAATTGTCTATGTCAAGATGTAATTTAGCCATGATTTTTGTACTACTTCTGACGTTGTGGAGGCATTCTAAAATTGAGCATTTGGCCAACAATTTACGTCCTTTTATATCCAAAACGAGTGTGTAGCAGCTCTCATAGCTCTATTTTTGTTATGTCCAACCAAAGTAAAGGCTACAAACTGAGCTAAGGAGCTTTCTCCAATAGTGCTCACAAACTAACAAATATCCACGTTTTTATTCCGTAACGCGCCACTGAGCATGTGCAACGATAGTGGCTGCATTATCGGAAGCTTGATAACTCTGAATTCTGAGTGCAGTCAACATTTAAAAAAGTAGCCAAGGTAAGATTAGGAGAGGGTTAGTATCATCATCTTATCCTATCATTTAAGACGATGGTACTGGCATACAAGGCAGTCGATGGAACTGCCCCTGCCTACCTCCAAGCATTGCTAAAGCCACACACCCCAGCTCGATCGCTCCGCTCAACTACCTCAGCTGGACGTCTGGTACCGCCATCGCTAAGAGCTAACAAAGGTCGTTCAGCAAAGTCACAACTCTTCTCGGTTTTGGGACCTCAGTGGTGGAACGAGCTCCCTGCCGTTCTCAGGACCGCAGAGTCGCTCACTATCTTCCGAAAAAGACTCAAGGCTCACCTGTTCAGAGTCCACCTCGACTCTGCATAGCCACCCTCCCCCCTCTGGCCACCATTGTACACTGTATTGTGTTGTATTGTATTGTATTGTATTATAGTACTTAACTGTGTAGCAACTGCAGTAGCTGCTATCATTGCTGTAACCACAGGGAATTGGTTAGCCTAGTGATTGTTGTACTTGCACTTGGTTCTATGAACATCCTTACTGTACCGATAGCGATATATTGTTGCACTTCTTATGACAAATGGACTTATTGTAAGTCGCTTTTGATAAAAGCGTCTGCTAAATGCCCTAAATGTAAATGTAAATGTAAATCATCCTTATAATATTGTGTGTGGATGATGGCTGGTTTAAGCAGCCTCCTCTTGCCCGAGTCGGACTGATTTGACTCTGGGGCTGGGTGAGGCTGCACACCTGTTTTAGTAAAAGCATTCATTAAAACCAGCCGCCCATCACCACACAAGCTCAGGTAGCTCTCCTCCATGGCAGCATGGGTCACCATCTTCATGTTTTATTGTCCTCAAACTCAATAAACCGGCTATCAATCCCGTGCCCTTGTGTCTGGAGGAGCCCAGAAAATCCTCCTTGCATATAGCATGTAGCATGAACATTGCTACAACTATCTAATTGGCCCAGTAGCGGAACGAATCAGAGCCGGGCCGGGGGCGTGGCACATGACCGGGCCCTTTAAACCCAAATAAGAAACCTCATAACATCATTTTACAACATACACATGCCCGCAGCAGCGAGGATTACACGCTGCAGTACCACTGAGAACAACTACGTCATTTTTAAGTCCATCAAACGGACATGAAGTAACAAACCAAGAGAACAACAAAAACATTAGGCTACATGCCCCTTAAAACAACACAAAAGCAGTTCAGCACCACGGATTAGAAAATCGGTGACGTTAGGGACTCAGCCTGAGTCCCTAACGTCACCGCTATACAGCCAAGAAAGAAGGAAGGGGATTTAAGCTATAGCGGCTGGGCTACCGTTACTACTGTACAATTACAACCATCAACAGTTTACAACTCACACATTGTGTATAATGTAGGCCGAGTGATTGAATTGATACCTGTAAATCTGGCTCCCTGACTGTGCTGGCTGTATTGGCGGGCCCGAATCCCTGCCAAAAACAATGTCAGGTTCATCTCCAGGAGGACGAACAAAATATGTGTCCAGTTTTTGTAATTTCGCCTTATCTTGCTCTCTTTTTTCCTTTTCTTTGCGCTTTGCCGCTCCACTTTTATGTTTATATGATCTGCCACTCATGTTTACTCCGAAATAACACCTAGCATGTAGCCTACTCTGTTGACAAGTGACTGATGATGACGTTGTTGGACAGTTGATGACGATTTTACCCAAAATACACTTGGAGACAATATCAGCAATCCACTTGTTCATTTGCACGTCGTAAAGTAAAATGTGAGAGTGAAAAAAAAGCCAGTCATACAGCACACGTTTTTATTCAATATTTTACACCTAAGACTTCACTTAAGCTACGTCAGTCTTGTAAGGCCCCGTCCACACGAACCCGGTTTTTTTGAAACCGTGTGTTTCTCTACACGGTTTCGCAGTTCGTCCACACGTAACCGCAGTTGTCGGCTCCTGAAACCGGAGTTTTTTGTAACCGGAGTCCAGGGTGAACTTTTCGAAAACTCCGGTTTCAGCAGTCACGTGTGGACGGGAAAACCGCAGTTTTTTGGTTCCTTGTCGACATTGTTTGACGTCACGCTGTGCGACGGTAAACAGTATAAGTAGTATCCATGGAGACCAACGTATCACTTGACTATCATCAGATCATCAGATTATCATCTTGGACTGACACGACTCCCAATCCACATTTTCTTGAATTCTTCTTATTTTAAATTCATGAGTAACTGTCCGTCCACACGAAGGAATCTGTCCGGCCTCGGTTCGCCATTGTTGTTTTTCCGGTATGAATTTTTCCAGCCTTGTGATTGGCTAAATGGCCTTCCTGTTTGGAGTGCTATCGCCACCTACTGCTAGGAATGCACGTTTGAGGCGGATTTGCGGTCTCGTGTGGACGGAGTTATTTTTTATGAAACCGGTGGTGTGGACGCAAAAAATTTTTTAACCGCGGTTCATAAAAGTTCGGTTTCAAAAATACCCGGGTTCGTGTGGACAGGGCTTAAGTTTTTAGCAACCATGACTCATCCTGACTGGGGCAACCTATACGACCTCACATTGCATGCATTCAGCAACGGCATTGAAAATTTCGGGAGAGGCCCGCCCACTCTCCCAAGCAAGGCAGCAGGACCAGGTCCGCCAGGCCCCCGCTCCGACCGGGCCCCTCCGGGGCCCGGGCCGGGGGCGCGTCGCCCACCCAGCCCCCCCTGAAGCTCCGCCCCTGAATTGGCCAATAAGTGGTGACCTACCTCAAGTTCGAAGCCTCGTTTTGGCGCCACCTTCTGGTGGCCCTTCGCAGCAGTGTAGGAATCATGGATGCGGTCCCAGATTGCGACATGGACGGTGTATAAATGTATCGTCTTCTATTTCAAATATCCATACATTTCTTACATTGATACATTTTTTGTTGTTCAAGTTTCGTTTTCAAATGTGAAAAATAACATCTCTAAGCAAGCAAAAATCAGAAGACTGGTAGTTATTTATATATTTTCACCTCAAACTTGTCCTTTCAGTCAGTAAGCTTTCAAAATGTATGTTTATCTTCCGGATCATGCGAAGGAGTTGAGAGGGATGCTGAGGGGAATGTTTCCAGCAGTATGTATCCTGAGTAGTCACAATTCAACTAACGACAGAGAGAGTCTGCTCTGGCTGGAGATTGTAATTCTTACAATGTAAGAAAATCAAATCAGGTACTACAAGGGTGTAGTAAGATCAACAAAGCATTAAAGTGTGTGGTACACGGAAGCCCAACTCCTCATTAATTTGCCATCTTTTCTAAATGATATGGCATTGAATGACCAGAACTATTTCTTACAATCAAAGAGAAATGTAAAGGACATTTTTGCAAATTGGTCGCTGTGTATGTTGGCCTACTCGTTTGTTCGCTCTTCGAATATATTAAGGGTGATTGCGATGCTTTGTGCATTTTTTCCCCTTTGTGGGTTGCTCACAATTGTTCACCCATTTTTTATACTTTGTTTGCATCCTGCCAAAACCATATAATACCTGCTGCTTTGGCCATAACGTCACATTCTGAAGGAGCCAGCCTGCATGTGAAATAAGCGGTTTGAGGACCCATTCATTAGGGTTGTTTGTGGCCTCCATTTTTATGTTCAATGGTTATTTCAGTAGCAATACACAACAAATACATATTAAATCAAAGCAATTTATTTTTATAGTTTGAGTCTTGAGTTTTATAATTAATTTTCATACTCGATACAATTCATGTTCTTCTTGGAAAATTGGGTATATACCACTGAATCATCAAAGTGAACGTTAAATCTGCCTTTCTACAGAAGGCTGAGGGTCTCGGGCGTGCTGAGGACAGGCTTTTCAGGCCGCTGTAGCGGGACACACTGGCGTACCCTTGGCAACAAACCACACTTCGTTGTGCCGGTTGAACATCTTCATAGGACTGCAACGCAAACCATTACAATGTGTTATCAAATCTGAGTTTGAAGATTTACAGAAAGTAAGATATGGAAATAATAAAACACTTTGTCTTTTACCTGTCATATCCAACGGCATAGCTAAAGTCCTTTTTATACATGGCTCCAACCGATTCAAGGCTGTCCATGAGTTCGCTCTCTTTATCCCTGGCACGATAGCTCATCATCCATCCTCCGTAGCTCTTAACGTACACACTCATACCCGGCATCTCTGTTATGGACACCTGCAGCAGGAAGAGCAGTTCAGTACGATTTGTATGGAAAACATCAAATACACAGACACTCCAAGCTGGGTAGGACAGAATGCAAGGTCTACCTGGCTGTCCGTTGGTTTGGGGGGATTCAGCTGGTGCTCAGACGGGAGAAGGAAGCTCATTGTGTAAGTACAACTTTCAAACCAACCCTTGTTGGTCTTACTTTTGATTGATCACCGGGGGAAGTCATTTCAATGTTTGCTCCTGCAGGTCAAGTAAATAGGTTACTCCCATGGAAAGAGGCTGCTTTTGAGGACAATGTAGGCCCTCCCTAGTGGTCTTGTTAGAGACCCATTGTTGCTGTTTCAGACATTCCAACACACACACCACACACACACACACACACACACACACACACACACACACACACACACACACACACACACACACACACACACACACACACACACACACACACACACACACACACACACACACACACCATTTTCATTGGCTCCAGTGATGTACTTAAACAGTCTTCTGAAGGCAGTGTATGTTGCCATCTCCATGATCCGGGAAGTTTCCTCTGTTGTCACCCACTTAGTACTGCTGAGGTTGCGCACCTAAAGCACGTGAGGAGGATGACATGTCTGCGTGAGCTTTCATCAACATCACCATTAATTATTTTAATATTTTTTTCCCTCTCACTGAATGAAATGGCCCCGCTCTCACTCACCTCATATTCTTCAGTCTGACACACCGGCGTGTACAGAAGGCATTCTTTGGTCTCGGTGCAAAATTCAGACAAGGAGGAATCCCTGTTGGTTAAGAGAAAAAACTATGATGCAGAGAAGTAAATTGATGTAGGAATGAACAGAGGACCGGATTTAGCATTAAAAGTCTATTATGAGGCCGATCCAATGTCAAGCTATTTAATAAAAAATTTAGCAGATGTTTTCATTGATTTCACAATACAGTCTATGAGCCATCAGCTCTGCAAACAACCGGAATTTACTGTGCCTAAGAAAAAATGGATAACTCTTACCCAACTCTGGCTTCTGTGGTTAGCACCAGTAGAAAGCCAACGACTGCTGCAATGTTTCTCCTGAGATGCAAACATACATGGATTTAAGGTGCAAAACGTTACTATATTGCCATGTAAAATGTTCCCAAAAACCTTGGGACTGCATTAATGGTACTTACATTTTCACTCTGCTTCAGCTGTGTGTGCAGGAGATTGTGCAATGCAACTATTTATGCAATTTGTGTTACGAAAGGTAATTTGCATGAACACCCCCTCCAAATACTTGCTAAGCAGATGATTGGTCGTGAAAAAAAACAGGTTCACGACTGCGTCGAAGAGTCTGCGTGGTCATTGCTTTGCGTCAAAGTGGAAACGATAACTGAGGCTCAGTTATGGTTCCACGCCTTAAGCCTAAATCCTTTAAACTGGGCTCCTCCAGACAAGAATGTAGGGCGGTGGGGTTGGAAAACCGGTTTACTGTAAAGGTTTGTAGACAATGATACATGACCTGGTGAATATTACATGAATGACATGAATATTCAGGCTTTGTTGATGTTCGCATGCGACCTGAGCCCTCTTTCATGAGCATTGTGTTCTTGTCCAATTCCTATAGGCTTTCCCATACCATCACAAAAGGATAAGGTCTCCACCAAGATAACTGGTTTGTTAACACTTTGATTGACAGCATAGCTTAACTTCACATGTGATGATAGAGGGAACACGTGAGGGTATAGCCCTCACGTGTATAGTATATTGAGTTGAAATATTTCGACTTGGGTGCAAATTTGGCTTGATGCTGAGTCAGTAGAAGGTTCGCTTTGCTTGTGGTGTAAACGCGCCGATGCTTTTCGGATGATTCGATAACAATACTTATACAATACTAATATTTTGTTTGCATTCAAACTCCCCTTTTCAGAAAAGGCTGGAAACTTGACAGATTAAGTAAGTCAGACTGCAGAAATGTTGAATTGCTGCCAATGGTTAGATGTTGCCTTGGGTTGGATTTGAGCTGGATCGCTCAGGCCAAGATATCGAGTATCTCCACCGCCAACGTTCCCATAATAGTAGATAGCAATTATTGACTCTTGCTACCAGCCCACTCCAACAGAGAGTTTCCGTTTGCCCCAGTGTAGCCAGGGGTAGGAGGAGTGTCGGGAACAGAATGGAGAAAGCTATCAAGTGCTGCCTTAAACTTGTCAAGGGTTGGAATCGACTTGATGTCTGGTGGTACAGCATTGTACAGTGCAGAGGCTGTAGATGAGAAGGAATGGAATCTCATTGTATTAATGCTGCTGTACTTGGAGCTGCCGAGAGGTCGCAAACATGTAACACCTCGCCTTTGTGATTGTTGGAAGACGATGTTAACATTGTTGGGGATCACTTCGTGGTAGATCTTCCAGACGAGAATCACGATGTATCTCTCGCGGCGGCGCTGCAGGGAGTAGAGGTCGAGCTGCTTGAGTCGATCCCAGTAGCTGAGGTTCGTGTAGCCCGCTATTTTGGCAGTGAATGAGCGTTGGATAGACTCAACCATGATGATATCGCAGAGCAGGTGGGGAGACCAGAGAGCACAGCAGTATTCGATGATGGAGCGAACATATGTTTTGTAGAGCAACATCATAGTATCTCTGTCTCTGACTGAAAAGGTCCTTAATACCCAGCCAGCTTTGCCAGAGGCTTCGGTTTACTTTTTGGAGATGTGCTGGCGCCATCGGAGATCCTTGTCGATGTACACACCAAGGTCTTTTACAACGTCGTCTGAGGATATTGATTTCCCAGATGGTAAAAGGTAGGGGTGCTTCAGATCTTGGTTTTTACCGTGTTGTAAAAGTTGGAACTTGTTTTCGTTTAGTTCCATGTTGTTGCTGTTAGCCCAACGAACTACCGCATGCAGATCTTCTTGGAGAAGCTGGCAGTCTGACGGGGAGCTGATATTCTTGTGCAGCTTAGAATCGTCTGCAAAAACTTTTACTTTGCTGTGTTTAACAACTGAGAACAAGTCATTAATGTACAAAATAAAAAGTGGTGGACCCAACACAGTGCCCTGTGGGACCCCACTCAAAACCCTGATGATGTTGGATTCCACTCCATCAATAACAACGTGCTGCGTTCTGCCGTGTAGGAAGCTGGAGAGCCACTGGTGTAGTTTTCCCTGGATGCCGTAGAGATTAAGTTTTTTTAGCAGATAGCATGATCGACTTTGTCAAATGCTTTACTGAAATCCAGATAGAGGATGTCAGCGTTCTCGTCAGCATTCAAATCACATATGATGTCCTCAACATGGTGAAGGAGTTGGGTCAGGCAGCTTCTTCCAGCTCGGAAGCCATGCTGATCTTGATTGATGATATCCTTGGATTCAATAAAATCAACCAACTTAGCACGGAAGACCCGTTCGAACATCTTGATGAGATGAGATGTTAGGGAGACAGGTCGATAGTTGGCAGCTACCGATCTTTTTCCCTTTTTGAACAGAGGAATCACACTTTGACTCTTGAACTTTGTCGCTATTTCTCCGGAGGTGAGTGATGATCTCCAGAGCTGAGTGACTACTGGGGCTAGCACGGTTCCACATTCCTTGAGGATGAGGGCTGGGAACTTATCCGGGCCAGCAGCTGAGTAGCGGCCCATTGCTTTGATAGCATCAAGGACATCGTGCTCGTCAAAGTCAATATCCGTTATCGACTCTGACTGGGCGACAAGCTTGGATACACAAACCTCAGCGAGGTTAGCTTTGTCTGGGTTGCTAAATGCCTTTGCATATTGCTCCTGCAATATACTGCCCATTCTAATGGGATCTGACCGGAGCTGGTCGTCACTGTCCAGTAGGGGGCCAACAGAGGAGACAGGAGACTTTGATTTCTTTGCAAAGGAGTAAAAGGCCTTGGGGTTGGTCTTTATTTTGCTGATGGCAGCTAATTTGTCTCCCAGGCGTTGCTGCTTTATGTCTGCTTTCAGAAGCAGCTCGATGGCAGCTCTCTCGTCATTAAGTTTTTGAAGCTTGGTGACGTTTCGTGGAGGAGCAGGGCCTGCGAATCTGTACTTGATAGAGTTGATCCTGGCGTTGAGGCGTTTCTTTTTACGGAGGAGGGCTCTTCGGGACTTGGGGATCTTTGAAGAGGATGAGGATGCGGCGGCTTGGCGGTTGCGGTTGTGTGAAGGAGCATGCTTCTTGCAAGCTTGGACGATGATACCTTCAAACATGTCCCAAGCAACATCTTGTGGTGTCGTTGAATTGACGACTGTAGACCAGTCTACAGCAAGAAGTGCATTGTTGCTGGAGTCCCAGTCAGCAGAGTTGAAGTTGATATCGTCAAAAGCTGAAGTAGGAGCATACTGCAGCTTGGCTGGTTGCTTCAGCAGGAACTGCGGATGGAGGAGAGTACAGCTCACGATGTCGTGATCTGACTTCTCGGTCTTTGAAACCGAGAACACATGCATAATCTCTGTTATGAAGAGATTATTAAGATTATTAATAATTATGATTATTATTATTACAACAATCAAAAAATCATGCTAAAACTAAATACTTATAACATTGGAAAAATCCAAAATACAAAGACTTAACAGCTATGGAGCCTTGACATTGTTGATAACAGGCTGTAAGGATTAATCTATTTAAATCCGTCATTAAATTTGTCATGGATCCTAACTGTATCTTAATACCTTTAATCCATTCTCAATTGAAACACATTTACAACCTCATATTCACTGTGGAAGAAAATGAAAGTGCTATGAATTGTTCCACATACATTTAATGATTGTCCTTACTTTTAACTTAATGAGCCTATGCGTACAATTCTAAATTGTTTTCTTCTTCATCATGCAATTTGCTCTTGAGTCGGTTTTCATCCTTTCTTCTATTGACAAGTTATATAACCAACCATGCTTTGTTTTGTGATTGTAAGCAAGAGCCAAAATGCAGCTGCTTTATAGTACTACATAACTTGTTTTGCCATAGTACTATCGCTACAGGCAGAGGTCCTTTGACCTTGAAGGCAGAGGTCCTTTGACCTTGAACGCATTCTGTTTGTTGCGCTTTCTTCCCACGTCCCACCTTCCCATTTCACGGGGTCTCCTCACTGAAGCCTTAAAATGTAAACACTCCTGTTCTAGACAGGTTTGCATTTTAAGAAGCATACCTAGCAATCTTATCTTACGTACAGAAAACAAAGAAAAAATACTTTTTTAAGGTTGTGTAAGTAAGAGAAGACAAGAGACTGAAGTTGGTTGCTCTTTTTATGTTCACTGGCAGATTCATGAAGCTGTTGCCTTTAAGCTAAAACAAGTGTGTTGCCTTTCTTTTGTCCAAAGTTGATGGTGCCGGTCCTATATCAAGGCATCATTATTCATATTCGTCTTATTCTTAATGATAACGTGTTTGTTTAAAGTTACAATTGTAGCTAATTATTGTCCGGTCAAGTCAATAAGTACATTTTATTTGTATTGCTTAGCCCTTCAAAGATAGAGGAAAAACTCCCTCAGTTATTAAGGAAGAAAACTTAAGAAGCACTGCAGAAAAAGGAAAACTTCTTCCAGGGATGATTAAGAGTGCATTAAGTGCAGTAATAATGAGCCTTGATGGTAAGATACAATCAAAAGGTTTAAGTCAAATTAAGTTGTTGGAAAATAGAAAATGTACAATGACCAATGTCCATAACTATTGTTAAATCAAAACAGTAGTTTCCCTGCTAAATATATTTTCAACTGCACTGCAACATATCAGGACAGCTTCAATGTGTGTGCAAACTTACAAACTGACAATTAATCTCTTTAGAATAGTGATTCCGAATTTCGTTTTGCATTCCTGGATGGTGTTCTGTGTGAGCAAGCAAGTCGCATGAGTATCACATGAACACTCAAGCTTTGTTGTCATTTTCACCTGCTACCTGAGACTTTCTTGAACATTGTTTTCTTACAGTTCCTATATGGTCTTCTTTTCAATACAACAAACGTATGGGTACCCACCCACGCCTTCTTTGGTTCCAGAATATCTTTGTGTTTTGAGAGCATAACATAAATTTGGTTGTAGGGGGTGTTATGTTATTGTATAACAGGATGTTATCATGATCGATTCATTATTATTAATGCTTATATTAGATAATAATGTTGAAACAGTGAATACTAAATCAAAAACGCAACCACAGCTACAGAGCCGTACAGACAGTTGACAACAGCCAGTAAGAATGTAAGCTTCATTCTGTAAGATGTTTTTGTTAGAATTGTGCTCCAAAACAGATCTTAACGTACAGACTGCCCAGTCTGAGTTTCATTGACCAATGTAGCAGCAGTGCAGATATATATTTAATTATCAACATTTCACAGTGAAGAAATGTTTTAAAACCAGCCAGCGCCACTAGCTAGCAAGTTGTATGCTCATAAAGGTGTGTTAGCCTTGAATGGTGTATACAAAGTTGATTGACATTCAAGGATTAAAGGTCTCATTCCGTGAGAAACTGAGAATACTTTTTTTGTTGAAATACTATAGGTCTCTACGAGCTGCATATGCATGCTGCGCGTGAAAGTGTTCTTCTACCCCCATTACCTATATTAGGCAATGAGAGAAATCACAGAGAAAAACGAGCGGATGAGAAAACCCCATCGGTTTGACATCACACCGAAAATTAGTATTCATGGCCACGCCTCCCACCCAGCTTAGCTAGCTTGCTACCGCCCACCGGCAGACAGGAAGTAGCAGAGCTCATTTCTGCAGCTCAGCGTCACAGTGCTCTTAGCCAATCAGAGGCGAGCAGATTAGCATATCATGCATATTCATGTTAAGAGGCGAAATCCTGTCGTTCCCTTCCCACCTCCCCCAACAAACTAAAACAGCATGAACCAGACCCAGCAAAGCTTTTTTTTCTCTAAAACCGGCTCTTGGGGCATCAATTCAGACTACAGATCACCACAAAATGAACGAAAAAACGATGAGATGAGACCTTTAAGCTTTCTCTTTGAGCTTCTCTTATTGGTTGGATTGAGGTCCTCACTGTGACACTGGATAATGGAACATCTCTGCAATGTTGGTACACTGATCAATTACACTCACTCAGTGCAACACTGTGTCAACATTAAAGGGTTTAGCCGGTTTGTTGAGATTTGTGGACAAAGGGTTATATCCAACCCAAGTACCGGCTACAATCGATGCTGTTTTCACGTGCCACTGAGCATGCTCACAGACTGCAACAATAGTAGCTGTGTTATCGGAAGCTTGATATCTCTGAAGAAAAATGCCAAGGTAAGTTTAGGAGAGGGTTTGCAAGGTTAGCTTGCACCTTGTTAGCTTATGACTCAACAGTTCGAAACCAATCTGGAAAGAGCTGGAGTTGACCAGGCCCATCGGTCCATAGCTCCATCTGATTCAACCAACTACCAGCGCATGACCAAGTCGACAGCTCCGCTCCTCTCTTTATCGATCAATAGCCTTCGATGCTCATAAGGCTGCCCTACACACATGGGCAGCCTTATGTTTGATCCATGGCGCTTTTTACGGACACGCTAGTCGCTAGCACAGAAGAAGACAGATAGAAACCCGATGCACTTGGGTCAGGCCTGCCCTTCCCCAGAGTCCCCACTCTGGGGAAGGGCAGGTTGTTGTCCTCTAGTCAAATAAACGTTCTCATTCTTTATTGAGTAAGAGGCCTAAACAATATAATGCTGAAATCCCATCTGATGCTTAACATGTTGACGTTGTATATAATGACTTATGACTTAATATAACGGGCCTAACCCTCGTCAACTAAATAGTCACACTGTCAATGAATTGTAATTCTACTACAATTCATCCAATAGCATCCAGTTCCAGTTGGGGACTTAACTTAAATGCAATGGCTTTTAAGGAATACCTGTGTCCTTTCCAAGTATACCAATTAATTCCAAGGCCAAAGATTGATTCGCCCCACAAATACTCCCCGTTAGGGTTGGCATGATGGCAAATATTGTACCACCATCCTCCAAGGTAGGTTTTTGCACAGTTTCCAGTGTCAGGATCTTGGTCCTTATCAAACGTTGAGAACTTCTGACCATTATGATGATCCATCGAATTTCCTGAAAAGAATTTAACAGAATATCATGTTTAGTGATTCTTATGGATGAAGTGTGGCAACTGACTGAGTTACCTGTGTAGAACCTGATAATGTAATACATTCCCGATAATTTAATAACCCATATAATGTAATAATAATCTGCACTTGAGTCCATTGAAAATGTAATAAAACCTGATAATGGAATAGCTTCCCGATAACGTAATGAAGAGCATTTCCCAATGATGTAATAATCTCTGTACCAATAATGTAATAAAGTGTTACATTAAAGGGAGGTTATTACATTATCAGGTTAGCCTTAATTTGACATCTTTCAAAATGGCAAATTCTGATGTGAAAATTTGTTTTGGAGCTATTTGGGGAGCTCTGGCAATATCACCAGACATTGAAAAATAAGCTTGCAATCCACTTATGCGAGGCGATAGGAGTTAAAACACATTTTTCGATAATTGCACCGCCCCCTAGATGTCAAAGGTCACCAAATGTTTTGGGTATCCCCAAAACATTTGTATGACTCTATATACCAAGTTTGGTTAAGATATGTTAAATGGTTGCTGAGAAATGGGCTTACTTCCTGTTCGGCAACTTAGCCATCAAGTTTGATTGGTTGTCCCGGCCAAATGTTTTTGAATTTCAAGAAGCTGCATTCGTGTGTCATGGTCTGAAGATCATCTGGACTCAAGTGCAGATTTTTATCACAATATTGGGGTTATTACAATGTTGGGAATTTATTACATTATTAGTAAACCTGTGGCATCGGATTTTGAAAATAAAAAGCCATTGAATTCTAAGCCCTGAATATTTATGCATTGAAATAACGTATCTGGATTTTTGGCCTCTGAATTTAACTTAAAATTTCAATAAATCATATTCAGCTTTATTTCTCAATGTTAAAAATTCTAAATGAAATATTCAATGTTAAAAAATTCAACGCAAATATTTCCAACGTCCCCAAATTCAACCTGCCAAATTCAGCTGCAAAATTCAACGTCGGAAAATTCATTGTCAACATACGGAGACCCATGGAAGAGCAATCGATCCTAGATGCTAGATCGCGGTCAAGCAAGAGAGCGGAAATAAGAGCGTCACTCGATTCTTCTTTCTTGATACAAACGTTAATTCTAAACAGCATTTTACACAGTAGCCTATAATAGGAAATGCTCAAAGGTAAATCAACGTCATTAAACACTGACTGTAGCTTTTTATGGGGAGAGAAGCAACGGTGGTGGACCTTACTAAACGCCCCATCCATTGTATCGGTCTGTAAAATGCTAATCAAATCAAATGTATTTATTAAGACCATTTATTAACAAGGTGAGGGGGGGGGATCTTATGTTTAATTTATGTTTTTGTTATAATGCACAGTTTTTTTTGTTTTTTTTACTGCAGTAGGCTATGAAGTAAACGATGAAGTAATGCCTGTATGTGAAGTGTGTGTGTGATTGCAGTGACTCGGCTGGATTTACATGCAACGTAAGAGAAATTGTAGTGGGTCAAGGAGCCCAATTTATTAGGGCACCAATTTGGGGCAATCCACCGAGGTCACTTTGCCTACGTTTGGTGTGATGCTGGGGCGATCTGTGATGTGATGCTGAAGCCCGCGGCCCACTGTGGAACGAGAGCGCAGAGCCGACAGTATTGCGCATTTGAAGCGCTAGCAGCCTGTAGTTCCAGTGGAAGCACGGCGTGCCTCGGGAAGAGGGGCCCGACAGCAACCTGCTTTTTAATTTGTCATCCTCATATCTGTATTATGTCACTCGGTGCGGAATAGTGTTGTCTCTGCGAGCTTGTTGCACTCTTGTTATGCCACCACAGAGGCATATCAACCGTTGTGCTCCAGCCACTTAAACGTGCATCCGGTGTCACAAAAAGAATACCCCCAGTCCGAGTGATCCATGACGATACAGACGTTAAGTTTTAAGCCTGGGCATGTTTCCGCACGTGAACGCCTTCATGCCTGTCTACACTTCAAACCCGTGCATGTTGCAGAAAATGTGCAACAGCGCCCTCTAGGGTCACACTTTTCGGTTGCTTCTCTCATCATAAAAAGCTACAGTCAGTGTTTAATGACGTTGATTTACCTTTGAGTATTTCCTATTATAGGCTACTTTGTAAAATGCTGTTTAGAATTAACTTATGTATCAAGAAAGAAAGAACCAGCGAGTGACGCTCTTATTCCCGCTCTCCTTGCTTGACCGCGATCTAGCATCTAGGATCGATTGCTCTTCCATGGGTCCCCCGGGATGTTAAACGCTGAATTTTCAGACATTGAATTTTGCAGCTTAATTTGGCATGTTGAATTTGGGGACGTTGGAAATATTTACGTTGAATCTTTTAACATT
Source organism: Melanogrammus aeglefinus (assembly GCA_900291075.1). NCBI lineage: Eukaryota > Metazoa > Chordata > Actinopteri > Gadiformes > Gadidae > Melanogrammus > Melanogrammus aeglefinus. The sequence goes on along the minus strand of OLKM01000377.1, from coordinate 2,737 downwards.
GAATATTTGATTTTAAAAAATTTACATTGAAAAATAAAGCTGAATATGATTTATTGAGTTAAATTCATAGGCAAAAAAATCCAGATTATGTTATTTTCAATGCATAAATATTCAGTGCTTAGAATTTAATGGCTTTTTATTTTTCCAAATCCGATGGCACGGATTGACTTCCATACATTATGAGGGTTCTACAACCTGTGTCAACCCATCTTTAGTCTCACCCGCGCCACCGTCTTTGAAGCCACCTAACGCAAGCCTGTATCCGTCCTTCTCTGGGGCCACGTTGAAGGAGGAATACTCCACGAAGGCCTTTTGCGCCATCGAAAGTCCTCCATATCCACTCTCAACACTTGTAGCTTTTTTTCCCAGACAGGGAGGTGGATATTCTCCTAGACCTGGAAATAAACAATGCTATCTCTAATTTGACATTTTAAAGGACTTGAATGTGATTTAAATTTGATTTGCAAGATTCAACATGTACAGCTGTACATCTTTCCAGTTCTCACCCAACCAGTATTCACTTGACGCTTGTCCGAATCCAGTCTTGTACTGTTCCCACCCACGGTAGAAGTTAATGGTGCCATCAGTCCTTCTTTGAATGACCTGAGTTGGAAATCAATAACGTTTACATAAAAATAACTTTCAAAGTTGAGATGTGCATGAGTGAGCCTCTACAAGTTAGTGGGCGGAAGGCTTTCAGTATTCAAAAAACCCACCAACACTCAGGCTATGCAACTGTTGGATACAAAACAGCGCAGCTCAGTTGTGCGAGTGGCGTGAGGGGGAAGGGTTTTGGGAGCGTCATTAGTACGATTCTTGTAAAGCATTGAATAGAGGTGTGTAGAGGGTTATTCTAAGCTATGGGGGCTAGTTGAAATGTGACACATTGCGACTTTGAGTCATTGTGAAATGTAACCGTTTTTCATCTTTTAAAATTGAATTTTCCACAGTGATATTATTTACCCCTTCAACAATGAACGACGGCATTCTATTTACAAACATTGATGCTCAGATCGAAAGTTTGATGACCAGGTGCCTCAAGGGACTTACAATGAATCTAGATACATGACGTTGATCAGAAGGTGGGGGTTAGGCCATGTTGCTTAATATTTATGACATTTTTTATGTTATTGGTCTGTTATGTATTACATCCAAATGTAATAAATAGTCATCTACACTACAGCACAGTTGCTTTTGTTTTGTAAATGTCAACATGTTGGGAAAAAGGGGCAGCTAACTTGTAACCATCATGTTTCCCCTCTCCATAAGGCCTGCATCTGGTGATCAAATCCCCAAGGATAAAATATCATTGCTGCTGTGATGTGTTTTTTGCACAGTGCGTTCGAATTGCAACTCTGGAAATGCATCCCTTTTTTTATTTCGCTATATTTTTCAACAAGATGGCACGCCTAACATTTTAAAAAATAAAAAAAAGATGAACCAGATCTAGTGAGCTAGGCCTCATGAATACATCATGGCTCATTGAGAAGGATGCCAGCTTATACATTACCGTCCATTTGTTACTATCTGGTGCATCCATGCTGCCCATTTCACAGAACACCTGAACCGGGGAAGTGGGTCCCGCTGGAAAGATCGTATAGACGCCACTGTTACCGAAGCCGTTGTTATAGAGGTCGCTGCAATCCACTGGAAGCGACTCGGGTGTAGAGGTCGCTGCAATCCACTGGAAGCGACTCGGGTGTACCGCTCAGCACCAACGGAGTGTCGCTCAGCACCACCGGAGTGTCGCTCAGCACCACCGGAGTGCTGCTCGCTAACACCAGATTCATCACCAAGAGGACGAGTAGGCCTAAAGGTCCCTGGAGAAGACACAAAATAAGCAATGGGTCTTTACCCACTGCAGGTTTTCCGAAATGCTTTTGACAATTTTGGAACACAGAATCGAGAAATAGGCGGCATAGGCAATACTTACAATCATTTTCCTCGCTGCAGGTCTGCCTTTGAATTTCGACACTTGGATCCAAGTTATTCCTTACTCAAATGTGTGTTAGGGATATTCATGGGTGCCTCTGTATATTAATAGCCTTCCACCGTCTACCATAATATTGTGGATAGGTGAACTTTGACATTTCCTACTGAGACCTCCCTGCATGGGATCACATGGTAGAGGATTAAAATTGATGTGCCCGCACTTTACGATACCCTAGGCATAGATCACTAGACTTTGATCTCGGGTTCAGTTTTAAAACTGTTTGCACCAGTGATGTAGTGGTGCATGGGGAAGTGGGCACTCTAATAAATAAACACACTGTTATAAACACTTCTCATCTTCTCAAATTGTTCACCTAAAAATGGCCCAGTAGTATTTGCACATTGTCACTAAACTCCTGCTGCTTGACTTCAGGGAGAATGGATCATTATGAAATTAACATTAACCACAGAAAAGGGGCAGGTTTTTAAATCAATACTGGCCCACAGCCAACAGGGGGAGACAACTACATAATTATGAATTTTGAGTGAACTATTCCTTAGTTCATCTGCACATGAATATTGGACAACTATTTCCTCGCCTTGTAAGTCTATGGGCCAGATTATACTGTACGGTGATTGTACAGTAACATGTGAAAGATGAACACTTCATGCAGTCATTTATACTGTATTAGATGTCGGTCTGAATCAGACATCGGGCAGGTCGCTGTCCTCTAGTCAGTGTGAGCTGCTCAAATCTTCTGGGTGCATACGCACACAAATTGTTAGCCCTGGCGCTTCCTCTTCC
>OLKM01000376.1:337942-339036 GCA_900291075.1 Melanogrammus aeglefinus | reverse complement strand
GTTTTGCGATTTCAAAATCATCAACATAAAGAATTAATGAGAATTTCCTGACCCTCATCTGAGAGAAGCGCCATTTTCCTGCAGTAGAGCCATCACAGTATGACACATACTGTCCAGGCAACTTAGAAGGGGTTTCTTTGACTTTCTCAAGTACATCTGGTTTTTTTAACAACTGTTGCAAAGTACTGAGAATAGGTACATACATAAAGGTATGCTGTGACGACTCAATCAGGTATTCGACAGGCCTAATAAGTGGAAACTTTTCTTCATAATATGTTTTCCTCCTTTTGGCAGTTGAAAGGGGTCCTTCAGCTGTAACTGACTTATGCAAAACATTACTCTCCGACACTGCCTGGACTATCTCAGTCACAAGTGTATCAGTAAACGGGCAATTATTTTTTTCCATTATTTTTATTACAGAATCCCTGACAACAGGTTCTGACAGTAAAAACAACTGATCAACATGTTCAATGATTTCCTGTGTTGCCCTCTGTGACACATGGAGAACAGTATGCATTTTTAAGAAAAAGGCAGCCAGATTGAATTGTAACTGCTCTGCTAACTTCTCATTGGCTACCTCCTGCTCGTACAGGGGTAGTTTTCATTTTCATCTGTCAGTTCACCTGGATCCTGTTCAATGTCACTAATCCTGGGAGACATTTACATCTTTTGCACTATACTGTCATCATAGTCACGAGTATTTTGATGTTCTCTGCATCTGTGTGCATTGAACGTGGAGTACACATTTGTTTTAAACGTGCAGGCCCTGAATGGACAGGGAACGGTTTCTTTTTTTCCTTAAATGCCCCCGGAGATGTATAAACAATTCTCTCTCAGCAAATGCTGTTCAATATCACAAACAGAGGCAATGAAATGCCCTTTTTACAATTCAAACCAGTCGTGTCACCATCTACCTTTTCTTTTCCCTGCATGTATTCTTGACAAATGTACCTTTATGAAATTAAAAGTACTAAATGTACCACATGCAGCTGTTTGTAGAGGCATGGTAAGGTGGAAACTGTTGAATACTGACCATGGTAAAGTCTGTAATGTCTCAGTAACTGTATTTTTAAGTTACTAGAAAAAACGCACAA
>OLKM01000376.1:282942-332942 GCA_900291075.1 Melanogrammus aeglefinus | reverse complement strand
CATCGAGTTGAATTGTTATGGATTATTACACGGGGCTTCTCAATGCCGTGAAACACTCCGGTCCATTGCATGGACTCTTCAAAACATCCGTTCGTGAATTATATTTGATAATTCACCATTGCTAAGTATAATTGACCGCTGTCATAGAAAACAAAGGACTTTTTGCCAGTAATGACGTCTCTTGTATCACTGCTCAAGTAGTCCGGTAACTTTTCAACCCCAGCAATCTTCGGTTTCGAAACAACCATCTAATCGTCTAATTGGTCAAGTTTTGGCGGACAATTTCTCTGCTGATCAACACTACAAATGCTGGTAACAAATAAATTGTAAAAAGACACCATGTGTATTTTTTTCGTTTTGGTACGTAGCCGTGTAATAAACGGGATAATGTCTAGAACGTCGCCGGTCATTATCGAAATTAAGCCCCTCCAGTGGGCAGCAAGACCAACACATTCTCACTCCGAGAGCGTCGATTTTTGACGAACGGTCAGTGACTTCGGCTTCGATTTCTGACGCGAAAGGGTACCCTTGCGCTTCTTTTTTCGACGCATGGGGTTTTCCACTCGTTTCAATGTAATCCCTCCACGGCAATATATGACGCTATGAGCATTCATCTCATTGGCTAACGGGGACCCGATGGCTGCACATAGAGACGCTATGAGCATTCATCCCATTGGCTAACGGGGGACCCGATGGCTGCGCATAGAGACGCTATGAGCCGGTGTCACGTTAAAATTGTACCGGGGGCGAAAATTGTACCGGCCTACGTCATCGTTTGTTTACATCCTGACCACCTGCCCGGCAACAGACAACGCGATGCAGAAAACATGTTTCCATAATACAGATAGCGGATCGCTATCTGTATTATGATAGATAGCGATAACAATTGTTTTTACTTTATATTTGTATTGTATTTAATTGTTTAATCGAAACAATAAAAAAAATTGACCGCGAAACGGGCGATCGCGTCAAATGACGTATGCTTTGCCCGCGTCAGATGACATTTGTCATTTGACGCGATCGCCCATTTCGCGGGCAATTTTTTTTATTGTTTCGATTAAACAATTAAATACAATACAAATATAAAGTAAAAACAATTGTTATCGCTATCTATCATAATACAGATAGCGATCCGCTATCTGTATTATGTTATTTCGTCGTTTGGAAACATGTTTTCTGCATCGCGTCGTCTGTTGCCGGGCAGGTTGTCAGGATGTAAACAAACGATGACGTAGGCCGGTACAATTTTCGCCCCCGGTACAATTTTAACGTGACACCGGCTTCGGTTTCTGACGCGAAAGGGTACCCTGCGCTTCTTTTTTCGACGCATGGGGTTTTCCAATCGTTTCAATGTAATCCCTCCACGGCAATATATGACGCTATGAGCATTCATCTCATTGGCTAACGGGGACCCGATATATATATAATATATATTTTAATATTTAATTAATTAAATACAAAAACGGCTTTAAACATGTGACATGCCTTTGGCCTTTTCTTTCCAATGGGCCTGCTTCAACGTCACGTCACTCTCGGCAAACCACGTTGGTTAAAGGCGGCAATGGAGCTGCCGTTAAATTTGTGTTTGTCTTTGTTCGTAAACGTTAGCGTTCCTAACCGCGCTAGCTTGGTTAGGAAATATAGATATGAAAATATCTGCCCGTAACGGGGCAAACAAGGTGTCCTTTGACATCTACGTTTCGAGGCAATTGCAACGGTGCCATACATGACCATATTTGGCTATGTTTCAGGGTAGTAATTAGCTGTCGATTTTGGAGGCCTTTATCAATAATGACCAGCTATAGATTTGCTTCCCGCTTGAGTTTTCTGACAAATGACATGTTATTTAGCATCTACATTAGCAGCTGAGTCCAATGAGATCAAGCTCGACCTTGTGCCACACCGAGATCATGTCCTAGACCATAGGTGTACCATGTAAAATACGGGTCCATGGCACTGGTCCGACCTCCCATTGGTCCGACCTCCCATTAGTTCGACCTCCCATTGGTCCGACCTCCCATTAGTTCGAACTCCCATTAGTTCGAACTCCCATTGTTCCGACAATCGGAGTAATGAGAGTTCAAACTAATGGGAGGTCCTCCATTAGTTCGAAACTAAGTTCATTAGCGCCCACATAATTATGCTGTCTGTACACACTCCGGCATGGGCGCTCCGGTGCACGAGCACGCACTGACCAGGTTGGGCACGCCACCAGATGCGCATTTCTCCGGCCCCTCAGCTGTGTGTCTGTGGGTAGCTTGTGTGTGTGTGTAGCCTGTGTGAATGTGTGCATTAATCCCTCTGTTCAGCATCTCTGTTAAGATGAATAACACAAATCTCCCCACAGAGCGCGAGCCTGGCACAGAGGTGCGCGCTCTGGCGCATCTGGCACAATCGGTTAACGGCTCCGAGAGGAAACTGGCTCCGCTCCGTCCGTGGTGTGTGGTGGTGTGTGTGTGTGTGTGTGTGTGTGTGTGTGTGTGTGTGTGTGTGTGTGTGTGTGTGTGTGTGTGGTGTGTGTGGTGTGTGTGTGGTGTGTGTGTTGTGTGTGTGTGTGTGTGTGTGTGTGTGTGCGTTTCCGAGAGCTCTTTCTCTTCTCTCTTTCTACCCAGACCTACACCCTAGCCATCCAACATGCATCTCTTTAATAATGACAAAAAGTTAGGAGAGAAATGCACATTAACTTTTTGTTATCTCATAAGCGGCGTGGTGCCGGTTCCTTTTGACCTTTTGACCCCAGACTTCAAAAACTTGGCCACAGGCCAGCTGTGTCTACACACCTTAAGCCACAAATGTACACCTCCATCCCACAAAAAATGGGGAAACTAACCTCTGTCTTATGTACATTTACTGTACTGTTGGAGGTCACGCCCCTTTTCCGGCATTTTCGAGATAGCTAGGGATGCTAAAATGTTTACACACATTTCCCGGGTCCCCGAGAACGACATATCCAAGATTTGGAGTTCTAGCCCTTAGAGAAAAAAAGTTTTCCCAAATGGACTGTCATTTGGACAAAGCCCCTCAGAAGTGTTGCCTGCAAGACCTAATGGTTCAGAATGTGGTGAAAAAACAGTTTTTGAGATAGGAAGGTCCTACCGCCCTGAAATTTGTTTTTGGGGTCAAAAGGAACCGGCACCACGCCGTTTATGAGATAACAAAAAGTTAATGTGCATTTCTCTCATAACTTTTTGTCATTATTAAAGAGAGGCCTGATTCTCAGATATGCATGTTGGATGGCTAGGGTGTAGGTCTGGGTAGAACTTCAGGCCAAAATCTTGCAAGCGAGCCGCTGGGTGAGGTGCAGCCAGATGGAGCACTTGCTGAGTAATTTCTTGTAGGGCTGGTGGCGTAAGAGGGCAAACAAGACATCTACGCTTCCAGGCGATTGCAATGGTGCCACACACGAACACATTCAAACATGTTGTAGTAATTAGCTGTCGAAATTGGAGGCCTTAATCAATAATGACCAGTTATTGATTTGCTTCCTGATAAAAGTTTGTGACAAATGACATGTTATTTAGCATCTTCACATTGAGCTAATGTCCAATGACACCAAGCATGACACTCCACGGCCCTACACGGCCCCCTACACTACACGGCCCCTGTATTTTACATGGTACACCTATGGTCTAGGACATGATCTCGGTGTGGCACAAGGTCGAGCTTGATCTTCATTGGACTCAGCTGGCTAATGTAGATTGCTAAAATAACATGTCATTTGTCAGAAAACTCAATCGGGAAGCAAATCTATAGCTGGTCATTATTGATAAAGGCCTCCAAAATCGACAGCTAATTACTACCCTGAAACATAGTCAAATATGGTCATGTATGGCACCGTTGCAATTGCCTCGAAACGTAGATGTCAAAGGACACCTTGTTTGCCCCGTTACGGGCAGATATTTATTAGATTAATATTGATATAATAATAATTGATATTTTTAGATTAATATATATTAATCTAAATATTAATCTAGATTAATACATTTTAATCTAGATTAATATATATGTATAATATATATAATACAATATATATATATAATCTAGATTAATATATATATTAATCTATATTAAAATATATTAATCTATATATTAATCTAGATTAAATTATATTAATATACTGTATATATTAATCTAGATTAAATATATTAATATATATTAATCTAGATTAAAATATATTAATCTAGATTAATATATAGATTAATATATATATTAATATATATATTAATCTAGATTAAAATATATTAATCTAGATTAAAATATATTAATCTATATATTAATCTAGATTAATATATATTAATACTAGATTAATATATACAGTGGGGCAAGAAAGTATTTAGTCAGCCACCAATTGTGAAAGTTCTTCCACTTAAAAAGACGAGAGAGGCCTGTAATTTTCATCATCGGTAAACCTCAGCTATGAGAGACAAAATGGAAAAAAAAAATCCAGAAAATCATTGTCAGATTTTTTAAGAATTTATTTGCAAATTATGGTGGAAAATAAGTATTTGGTCACCTCCAAACCACCAAGATTTCTGGCTGTCACAGACCTGTAACTTCTTCTTTAAGAGGCTCCTCTGTCCTCCACTCGTTACCTGTATTAATGGCACCTGTTTGAACTCCTTATCAGTATAAAAGACACCTGTCCACAACCTCAAACAGTCACACTCCAAACTCCACTATGGCCAAGACCAAAGAGCTGTCAAAGGACACCAGAAACACAATTGTAGACCTGCACCAGGCTGGGAAGTCTGAATCTATAATAGGTAAGCAGCTTGGTGTGAAGAAATCAACTGTGGGAGCAATTATTAGGAAATGGAAGACATACAAGACCACTGATAATCTCCCTCGATTTGGGGCTCCACGCAAGATCCCACGTCAAAATGATCACAAGAACGGTGAACAAAAATCCCAGAACCACACGGGGAGACCTAGTGAATGACTTCCAGAGAGCTGGGACCAAAGTAACAAAGGCTACCATCACTAACACACTACGCCGCCAGGGACTCAAAAATCCTGCAGTGCCAGACGTGTCCCCCTGCTAAAGCCAGTGCATGTCCGGCCCCGTTTGAAGTTTGCTAGAGAGCATTTGGATGATCCAGAACAGGATTGGGAGAATGTCATATGGTCAGATGAAACCAAAATAGAACTTTTTGGTAAAAACTCAACTCATCGTGTTTGGAGGAGAAAGAATGCTGAGTTGCATCCAAAGAACACCATACTGAAGCATGGGGGTGGAAACATCATGCTTTGGGGCTGTTTTTCTGCCAGGGGACCAGGACGTCTGATCCGTGTGACGGAAAGGATGAATGGGGCCATGTATCGTGAGATTTTGAGTGAAAACCTCCTTCCATGAGCAAGGACACTGAAGATGAAACGTGGCTGGGTCTTTCAGCATGACAATGACCCCAAACACACCGCCCGGGCAACGAAGGAGTGGCTTCGTAAGAAGCATTTCAAGGTCCTGGAGTGGCCTAGCCAGTCTTCCAGATCTCAACCCCATAGAAAATCTTTGGAGGGAGTTGAAAGTCCGTGTTTGCCCCAGCGAAGGCCCAAAACATCACTGCTCTAGAGGAGATCTGCATGGAGGAATGGGGCAAAATACCAGCAGCAGTATGTGAAAACCTTGTAAAGACTTAAAGAAAAAGTTTGACCTCTGTCATTGCCAACAAAGGGCATGTAAAAAAGTATTGAGATGACCTTTTGTTATTGACCAAATACTTATTTTCCACCATAATTTGGCAAATAAATTCTTTCAAAATCAGACAGAAAAAAAAAAAAAATCAGATTTCCTAGATTTTTTTTTTCATTTCGTTCTCCGAGCTGAGGTATACCTATGATGAAAATTACAGGCCTCTCTCATCTTTTTAAGTGGGAGAACTTGCACAATTGGTGGCTGACTAAATACTTTTTTGCCCCACTGTATATTAATCTAGATATTACATTAATATATATATATTAATCTATATTAATATATATATGAATTTAGATTAATATTTAGATTAATATATATTAATATATATATTTATATTAATATATAGATTAGTGCCATTAATATCTAGATTTATATATATTTATATTAATATATATATTAACTAGATTAATATATATTAATCTAGATTAAAATATATTAATCTAGATTAAAATATATTAATCTAGATTAATATATATATATTAATATATATATTAATCTAGATTAAAATATATTAATATATATATTAATCTAGATTAAAATGTATTAATCTAGATATTAGATTAAATATATATATATTAATCTAGATTATATATATATATATATAAATTAAAAAGGTGGCTCTACAAAGTATTGACTTTAGAGGGGTGAATAGTTATACACATTGACTTTTTCTGTTATTTTGTGCTATTTGTTGTTTGCTTCACAATAAAAAAAACTAAAACATCTTCAAAGATGTAGACATGTTCTGTAAATTCAATTATGCAAATCCTCAAACAATCCATGTTAATTCCAGGTTGTGAGGCAACAAAACACGAAAAACGCCAAGGGGGTGAATACTTTTGCAAGGCACTGTATACACACATATACATATATTAATCTAGTTTTTTTAATCTAGATTATTTACAGAATTAATCTAGATTAAAAAAATCGAGATTAAGCTAGAGAGAGAGAGAGAGAGAGAGAGAGAGAGAGAGAGAGAGAGAGAGAGAGAGAGAGAGAGAGAGAGAGAGAGAGAGAGAGAGAGAGAGAGGAGAGAGAGAGAGAGAGAGAGAGAGAGAGAGAGAGAGAGAGAGAGAGAGAGAGAGAGAGAGAGAGATGTTCCTGTGTGATTTATTCTGCATTAAAATCAAACAGCAACAAGGGCAGTTAGACATAGATACAAATACCTTTAGAAGAAGACCTTTAGATGAAGGCCTGGTTTGGTTACAAGTACTAAGGTTTGAAACTATAAAATTATGGATTGGCTAGAATATTAACAAAAAGATCAGACCTAGGCTACTTATATCAAATTATGCTTCATTAACAGCATCCGTCTAAAGAATTATGAAAACTTTAACAGCATCCATCCACATACTCTCTCCCTCTCCCAGTCAGGATTGTGGGCATTACGCCAATTCTCACTATGAACCACTATCGCTAAAACAAACTCCGTAACTTGCATGCTATGCCAGCCAGCTTGACTTTGTTTGTTGTTGAGGTTTTTCCCGCATCACGTTAGGTATCATGCACGAGCGAGTTTGCGTGCGCAGTAACACGCAAATGAGAACTGATTAGATAGATAGATTAGATAGATACTTTATTGATCCCCAAGGGATTAAATCCTAACCTAATAAATATGCCTACTGTTCACCAGCCTACAAAAATGTAAAGCACCGAGTCGCGTATTACTTTTGGCTTTAAGCAACCAAGTTTCGAAAAATAAGCCCAAAAAACCGCAACCCGCGACTCCACATTTTTCCAAGCGACTTCTTGTAAATAGAAGCCCAAAGTCGCGTATTAAGCGGACTTGGCAACTTTGGTCCCCAGCACAATTCAAACCAAACTGACGCCCATGGGTGTAGTCAATGCAAGGTCATGACTAACCCCATGCATGTCTGGTTTAGCGATCACAAAACGTAAAGTGACGTGAAGTTGACATCATTGGTGATATCGGTAAAGACTCAAAATCCTCCAATAGTAATATTAACATTCACTGCACTCATCTCTCAAGCGTCATATGACCTCCTGCAAACAGCAAAAATTAAACAGCATCAAAGCAGCTTCAGCTTTTGAAGAAATTCGAAGGAGAAGACGAAGCAGATTTAGCTGCCCGTCCTAGCAGAGCTGTTTTGGATGAGCAGCCAACATGGTGGTCTCAAAGGGCGAGGGGCCACAGAGAGTGAGGGCTGCCACATGGAAGTGCCGTCCCAGGGGGGGGTGGGGAGTGGACCTGTCTCCAAGGGAACATGTGTCACCCTCTTTCCATCTCAAGGAAAAACCTTTGACTCTGGATTGTCTGGGAGCCCATTGAAGAGCCGACTGAGCGCGCTGTGTCAGATTGTGGCCAACTGTGGTCCCCTTTGTGGAAGATTCTGTGGGGGTGTTGGTCACGCAAAAATAATGTATTTTATGGAGTTTGTGGGTTCCAACCTTTGTTTGGGTTGTTTTAGTCAATAGTTATTTTATTCAATATCTTTGTTATTTCTCTAAGGCTTTGGCCCTGTTATCCAAAATGTGTAAATAGAGAAATAGAAAAGTGTGAAAATAGAGAATAATAGAAAGCCTCTTCTAACTGACAAAAATGTTTTTTTAACCTTGTATCATTCGACTTCTCAACAAAATATGTCTCAAAAATGTGAGTTGAAATCCCAAACTAGTAAATAAAGCTTCCCATCACAGCATTTATTTTTTTCCAACGACATAATTTTCCGCACACGCGTCTTTACCATAAATAATAACTTGTTTACCCTCTTATAATCTTATAATGCCTGCGGTGTCCACAGTGCACACACACAGCTAGTTAGCATATTCCTCAAATCGAAATAAAGGAAATTAAAACCCTAAAAGCTCCAGTCTAACTCCTTCTATGTTCATATTTGTTCCCATGTTCTGCCATGCGTCACATGGAAAGGTGTCACAGTGCCTCATTGAATAAACAATCAGATGCCCTTTGCGTGTCTTCTCCAGGCAGATAGAATCTCCAGCCTGGGGCAGGAAGGAGCACTGTGGTGAAGTACCATCATCACCGGCTGACTGCCGATGCCCCGTGCAGTGGGGGGGGGGGTCCGCCGTGTGCCCCATATAGCATATTAATAATACAGAACACACACTCAAATTACATTCTGACTGCGATTCAAATTAACGTTATGCTACTAATAAAAAACGAGTAGAACACAACGTCTCCCTGTGATATGAATAAAATCTAAAACAAATAGGCCAAGAATGTTTGTGTACGCCTACATAGCTAGGCCTATCGCTGTAATATGTGGGCTGATGAGAAAGAAGCATTATTATGTAAAATGTTGATTATTTACAATTGAGATTAGCTACAGTTTCCATATTTTGTCTGCTGAGTGTCTGCGAGCGTGCACCTGTGCTCACAATCCGACTACACCGCTGGCCGCTGGCCTAGCTGTGGATCCGTCAAATTGGCAGAGGTGGTTAGGTATACTGAACACCTGTGCCCAGTGTGGCCTCACACCAGGCCCTGCCTGCCCTGTAGCTCAACCTGCATCACAGATGAGGGGCCTCTCTCTCTCTCTCTCTCTCTCTCTCTCTCTCTCTCTCTCTCTCTCTCTCTCTCTCTCTCTCTCTCTCTCTCTCTCTCTCCTCTCCTCTCTCTCTCTCTCTCTCTCTCTCTCTCTCTCTCTTCTCTCTCTCTCTCTCTTCTCTCTCTTCTCTCTCTCTCTCTCTCTCTCTCTCTCTCTCTCTGTCGGTCTCTCTCTCTCTCTCTCTCTCTCTCTCTCTCTCTGCGGGCCCTACCACGTCGTGTCGACACACATTCATCATGAGTACAGGCAACTAGTGCAAAGGCACACACCGCAACTGTCAACATCTGGATGAATTAATGATTTGAATTTGTGATCATTTTAGGCAGTCACTCAGACATGCTGTCATTGGCTGGGCAATTCTGCGCCTCCCGGGCGCACTTGTGCTTGGCAGATCGGTGATGTTGGCTGGCGTTGCTTTCCCCCCCATATGAAACACTACAATCCTTATGGCAGATAAGCGGGAGAGAACAATGTCAAATATGGGAAAAACACGGGATAAGTGGGATTGGGACTGCTGACTGTGTGTGGCCACTTCTGTTGTCGGGGTTTTCATACAAATGAAGTGGCTGTTATAACGAGCCTTGACTGTATCACATTTGAATTGTGACGGAATGAGGGTCTCACTTTCCCTCGCTCTCGTTCTCTGCTAAATGAAGAGGCTTCATCTCACCTGCTGAGAGTTCCCCAACTGAGACACAGTGCCATCTGCCACCTGTCAGCTGCTATCGAGTTATTGAATGTGGGAACTCTCTATTAACTATAGGGAATATATGGAGAGAAAGTGAAAGTGCAGTGTGGAGACAGCACGGGTCAGCTGGAATGGGGTATATTCGGGTGTAATTGTATTGGGAGATAAATTCACATTGACCAGTTAGAAAACAACAGCCCGCCTCGGCGCGTATATTTAGAGAAGAGGCTTCATTTAACGTTTCATGTCAAATAATTATGTGTCAGTTCCATGTCAGCTTTGTCCCAACACACACACACACACTTACACACACAAGCACGGGTATGCGCACACATTCACTCATGTATGCACGCAAGCACACACACACTGTTCTTTTTATCGCAACAGTTACTTCACACCTTTAGATGTGTATGAAAGATATATATAAGCAAACACTCACAAGGGTATCTGTGATACCCTTGTGAGTGTTTGTATATATAATTGATTTCTGTATTAATTCAAGCCCAGAATCCTGGGATTCACGGATCACATTCACATGCCTGACATCGCCAGACCAATTCGTAATCGGTTGCCCTACTATCAGTGGGAGCGAAGAATTGTGTCGGTTGTCCATGAAAATGCATCACTGGTTAAGGACGCTCCTCTGAATGACACATATCAAACCCGCCGTGTATCAGATAAACGGTTGTGACTGGCCAGGTCTGCTGGAAATCTGTCCGAGCGGGAGGGGTGCCAAAAGCACAGACCTGAGAAAATAAAACATGCACTCGCTGATTCATCTGGTTCCCATGCAACACCACCACATCAAATATAGAGGCTATATGCACAGAGAGCCTAAACACAGCAAGCTTAAACAGAGCAAGCGTATTCGCAGGAAGCCTCACAGAGATTCACCCTGATCGTCTCCTCAGTCCTCCCTCAACATGTCATCTCCAGGTATTGGGTTGGATTGGTGTAGGCTGGTATGCACACACACAAAAAACACAAACGCACACACACACACACCGCCATGCACACACACACGCACGCACGCACGCACGCACGCAAACACACACACATACACATATATACACACACACACACACAACACATACTGTATGTTTTAATGAAATTAATTGTTGATTACTGATTACATATCACACACGTGCACACACACACTCAGACATACAAAAACAAATACACGCATGCACACAAACGTACAGAATGAAGAACAATAACAACCCTAAAAATATAATTCCAGCTCCCTGATTAAAAGGATGAATAATAATTTGTCTAATCAGTGTCTGAGTGCAACAAATAGTGCATAAATAACGAAAAAAAAAAATACAACCAAATGAACCCGAACCAGACGTCTGCTTCTTCCCAAACCTCGTGACCAGTAATGGCTGACAACCCCTGAATGCCGTAAAGTGTCCAGATAAAGTATTTGATGTGCTTATTTATTCATAACAAAACCTCTTAACTTACTGGCCGGGATGCCAGCACAGACACACACACACACCCACACACCCACACACCCACACACCCACACACACACACACACACACACACACACACACACACACACACACACACACACACACACACACACACACACACACACACACACACACACACACACACACACACACACACACACACACACACACACACTCACTCTTCTGCCTCACAGCTCTATCCTACTCATACACAGTCACATGCATACAACAGACACACACACACACACACACACACACACACACACACACACACACACACACACACACACACACACACACACACACACACACACACACACACACACACACACACACAATTACTGTATGCATACTCTCTACACATCACACACACACATCACACTCTTCCACACACTCTAACAAACAGACACACACACACACACACACACACACACACACACACACACACGTCCTCCTACCTCCCACTTACTGCTGTTTCCAGGCTTCTACATGCCAGATTTTTACTGAGCACTCCAGAGACCGGCAAACTAACTTTCTGCCCCTTGACTTATACACCACAAAGCGCACCCACGACACAAGAAGGCCACCAGCAACAGCACATACAGTTACAATCACCCCACACCAAGAGGCCTCCTGCACAGAGTGCTCAGTGGAGGAGAATAATAGAACAGCTGTCCCATTCAATCACCAGCAAACGAATGACTGCAGGATTTAATGCAACAAGATAATAAGGGCCTTTTCTTTTATAAGTATAGCCTATGAGGCTTTATACTCATCGAGCATGCCCACATCTTTCTCTACCGCACACCAACCGACCAAGTAGCTGGCTTTAAAAGTTAAAAGTTATCTAACTCAGGATAAAAATCAACAACAAGGAAATATGTTGTAAGACACTTATGGGGAACTTCAAGCTACCACAGCAATTAATACTTTGAGAGCTCTTCTGCGATACATTCATTCAGACAGGAGGCAGATTATGTTTTACATGATTCCTTTCTGCAAACGTGCATACGTGCTTCCCCTCACTTACGCTGTTCAAGTAATCATTATATCTGCCACGTGATTGGCAGCTTTCAAATGTACAACATTTGGGTTTGTATCTCTTGTAAAAATGGGACTCTATGTATCTGTTCATCCATCCATCTGAGCGATGGAGAGTGGGAAATGTATACTATTAAGATTGAACAAGATCTCCAATAAAAGACTGTACTATATAAAAAGAAAAACCTTAAGTTTTGTTTTATGTACAGGTTTTTCATCAATCAATCCCAATACATTTCCTCCACAAGCAACTAAATGGGATAACAAATGGCAACATCATAACAAAAACAGAAACCAACTAATTTAATTTGCGAGGGGCTTTTAAACTGAAAGATGTGTCTAAACACAAAATGATTCCTATAACGCTATTTGTCTGGAGAAACTTGGATGCGGTTTCTTCTGGAAAAAGACGTGTTATTGTAAAGTGTTGATTGTGTTGCCCTTGCACATAAGACCATATCCACTTGCGAGGCATTTTGAGGATTTATCACATGGAAATTGATTTTTGAGGGAGAATGTCACACAGAAATAAAAAGTTAATCCAGGTGAAATTGGAAGTCATGCAGTTCAGCTCATGGCTCACTTAATTCACAAGCAGTAAGTGATTTGGAAAGGACAGACTGTAATTGCAAATGTCCCATTGTCATTGCCTGACACCTGATATGATAGAGAGCAAACGCTGTCACCGTTAGCTTTCATGGCATTTCACCAGATTTAATACTTTTTTTTCCATCATTTTAGCAATTTAGTTTTGGAGAAAAAGGCTCATTGCCTCATTGCGGAAATAATTTATCAAACTCCCGGAGTTGGCTATGGTCTCAGAGCTCTGCACTGTTTGTGGGAAAACAACAACAGATTGTTCTTCACATGAACCATGCTTAATATTTACTAAATACCTCCCTGTATTTGGCCTCGTTCCCAAGGAGATTTCTGGATCAGAGAATAATAAGTCAACTGGGGCAGCAAGTTTCCAGTGCTGACCACAAATCCATAACTCATATAGTAGAATGTTGCAGCAATATCACGTTTGCTTTGGTAGCCTAATAGGCTACCAAACGACACCGCACAACCTTTTATACAGCAATTCTAGTGCCATTGACAACATTAATCTTTTGTCACAATAATAAACTACTGCTGATTATTATTATTTGCTGGTTTATTTAATAATGTACTTGGCTCGACCCACCCCAAATATAGTAGTTCCACAACAGGACTGGGACTGTTGGCGGACTAGTGGCGGAGATAGACAAAGACTGTTGCCAAGCAACCTATGACACTAACTTGCTACTTTGCGAAGGTCTACAGTCACCACAGGCTAGCTACTTTGCATCAATGTACGTCTATCGGTATGTTTCCATTTAGTATGCAACCCATGAAGTGAGGGTCTGTTTACCGTCGCTCTGGGTGGTCGATGAGTAACCCGCTCCTGATCGTTAATGTAGGTTAATTAGTGGAGTGATACGTGTATACCTAATGGTCCGAGTGCTGTTATACTCATCTTCAGTCAAGGATGGGGTGCCTCAGGTAATTGGTGGGAGCTAACGGTTGTAGTCTAGTCTACCCATATGTTTTTTGCAGTATGTGGTTTTCTTCCAGGGTTAGGAAGGCAATTAGGTTGGAAGAATGGGCAACGTTCTGCCCCCCAGCTGCACACTCGGTTCACGCCCTCCTGGGGAATGCCTCCCCTACATCATGGCTCATTGTGTGTGGTAGTGTGTATATGTGTGTGTGTATGTGTGTGTGTGTGTGTGTGTGTGTGTGTGTGTGTGTGTGTGTGTGTGTGTGTGTGTGTGTGTGTGTGTGTGTGTGTGTGTGTGTGTGTGTGTGTGTGTGTGTGTGTGTGTGTGTGTGTGTGTGTGTGTCCACCTGCGTGTGTGTGTGTCCACCTGCGTGTGTGTGTGCCTGTTTGTTTGTGTGTGTGTGTGCCTTCGTGCGCGCGTGCGCGTGTGTGTGAGAATAGCAGCACATGCAGGGTGTCTTGCAGCTCTCACAGCTACTGTGAGCTGATCGGCTCGCTCCAGGAACCCTCAGACTACCTTGGAACCCTGGAACTACAGGTGGGCTAAAGAGATGGACAGGTGGAAGTCCGTCCATCTGTCCTCTTTGGATGCGAGTTGAACCTCTGCTCTTCAAGGGCACTTTTTCTCTTTTGCAATCCATGAACTAAAGGAGATAACTGTCCATTCAACGTGTGGCACATGATGCACAGCCTATGCCTCACAGGCATGAATTTCTTCAAACAATACCATTATTTATGCCTTATGGATTTGGCCTGACCCCGTCATCAGGACCCGCTTCAAACGTGGTTCCCCCCAGCAAACCAAATGGGGGAGTATATCTGAGTGGGACAATGTGGGACATTACCAATGCTCAGGTAGTCTAAAAATGTTAACGTACTTCTAACTTTAGAAATAAACATTCTCACATAACGCAAAAAACCTCTGAGATTTGCAATGCCTTCACCCATTTATGAGTAGTCGCAGTCTTTGTTACTCTAAATTTCCTTTTCTTTGAGATAGTTGCCATCATATTCCACACAATTCTTCATAGCTTGAGATTTGTGGTGAGAAAAGCATTCCTACCGCATTGGTTTGACTTTTGATGACTACAGCCAATCAAAGCGGGGACATCAAGTAAATATGTGGGGCGCATGACAGGGGCTACAAATGCTGTTCAGTCCCGCATCAAGCAGAAAACCTGGTCACACTAACACACACAACCACACAAACAAACGCACACACACAGTCACACTTCCATGCGTACATATGCTAGAGTTTGTGTGTGTTTACACACAAACACTATCTCTCTCACACACACACACACACACACACACACACGCACACGCACACGCACACGCACACACACACATGCACGCACACACCCACACACACACTCCCCCCACTCTCTCTCTCTCCCTCTCACACACACACACACACACACACACAGACACACACACACACAAACACACACACACAAACACACACCACACACACACACACTCCCCCCCCTCTCTCTCTCTCTCTCTCGCACACAACACACACACACACACGCACGCACGCACACAACACACACACACACACACACACACACACACACACACACAACACACACACACACACACACAACACACACACACACACACACAAACACACACTCCCCCCTCTCTCTCTCCCTCTCTCTCTCTCTCTCGCCCACACACACACACACACACACACACACACACACACACACACACACCACACACACACACACACACACACACACACGCGCGCGCACACACACACACACACACACACACACACACACACACTCACACACACACACACACACACACACACACACACACACACACACACACACACACACACACACACACACACACACACACACACACAATAAGGCAGTACACCAAAGAAAACCTTGCTGGTGCAGCTTGGGACTCCTTCTTGGCACTAATCCTTTCGGAGGGAATAGTGATTATTTTTTATTATTTAACCAGCAGAATACATTTGAAGTTTGCAATACCTGAGATACGCAGCTGCATGTCAGATAACCTTCGGATGGAAATCAAATGTCACGTAAATTAATGGATCATCGGAGAGGGAAATTGCTTGGTTTCTCTCCATTGTCTACGCTCTGCTCTCTACTGACTGTAATCCACATATACATTAATTAGCTTATTGATTTAGCAGACACACAAATAGGCCTACTTGTAAACTCGTGCTCAGCTACAGTCTGATTTGAGGCCCTTGACGGCCCCCTAGTGGCGGAGTTAGGACAACTGTTGAGATAACTATAAAATAGCATGACAGCACAAAGGACATCTTTAGAATACTTATTTTTTTATAAAGATTAAAGTGACGTTAAATTTAAAATGAAAATCATTTAAATGAAAGCCAAATAAGTAAATACAACAATGGTTCTCTTAAAATGTCATGCAGGCAATGGCTTTGAAATATTTAGGCTGTAAAGACTAATTTGAGAGAGCGTGGGTCTATTATTAATTGTGTTTAAAAGGATCATGCGAGCACGTGGTTTGTGATTATGAGATCGGCAGTTGTGTCAGTACAATACAAGAGCCACGAGATAGCGCCATTGTCCTTGTGTCAAAAGCACATAAAGCATCTATGCCCTGAATATTTGACCATATTCATCTTCACAAATATAAATCACAACCCATTTAGGCTGCAAATTGAACATTATGATCATGTGTTGTTTTGAATTGAAGCCATTTTCATTGTTGTTATTCCTGGCCGCTATGTAGAAGTGCAAATTAATTAAGTGTAATATTATTAATATACAATAAAAAAAAACTGTGCAGTCTCTGAGTGTCATAATAGTTGTCTTTATTTTCAATATACAATTCATTTGAAAAATATAAATTCTAAAATAAATCATTTAACCAGTTCTAAATATTCAGAAAAGTTATTTTGTCAACTAAAATTTGCATTTTATTTAACATAGGCTGCCATGCTCATGACAAACTCAAACTCGCCATTTTATCAATTATGCAAATATATATATATATATATATATATATATATATATATATATATATATATATATATATATATATATATATATATATATATATATATATATATTATATATATATATTATAAGTGCTAAAACAATGATCAGAGAAACAAAGTATAAATTATTTTTTGCTATATTGTATTCATTTGAGGAAGAGAACTAAACCAAATGAAACCCTAAGGACGAAAAGAGAGGTGATGCATTTTGTTGCATGCCAACATGCTGATATGTACATGATTTACAAAAGGAAGAAGGCGGCTCTTACATCACCCAGCCACAGAAGAAAACCTTTTCATCATGTCACGTATAGTGGAGATCCAGTTCAGCTCTCAGGTCAAATCTGCACTCAGCCTTGCCCACACTTTAGCCTTGTCAGTTGCGGTAACAACCCTTTTAATGGCCAATGAGAAGCCTCTTCTGTAGGCAGGAGGCAATAATCATATATTGACACCCCGAGCACTACCAGGCCAGCCACTTTGTCTTACTGTGGACATTGCCATCCATCCAATGCCAAAATGTGTTCCTATGGTTAAGATTAGTGCCTTAATCTCTTCTCTTTGTGACTGTTGATGTATGTGCCTCACTGCTGGGAATGCAACTCACACATCCCGCGTCTCTGTGTTCAAAGAGAAAAATTAAGAAGAGAGTCGTACATCTTTCTGTGTATACTATTCCAATAGGATTTCCCCTTAAGAGATACATTTCTCTGGGCTATAGTATTGGACACTGTGTATGGTGGCCGGTGTGATTTGGAAGAGAGCGACATGGTTTTTCTCATCAGAATGTTACCAAATCCCGCGAGATCGCCCTCTGATAAGTCACTTCGGTAAAGTATTATGTGCAGCACAAGCAAAACAACGATATGCATTCTTAGTTAGATTTAGGAACATCACATGTTATTCGCCTCAAGAGTGGGTGCTAACTTAGAGGAAAACGGGCCATCAAGAAAAACCAACACAAAAGTTATAAACACATGCAGCACACAAAGAAAGATCGATGGAAACATTTTGATTTAAGATCAACAGTGAGACCTTGAATAATTGTACTAAAAGACTACAAGGTGTTAGTCCACCTTGAAATTAAAAAGCAAGAAAATGCTTAAGAATCCGGTGAAAAAAAGTGGACATTGTTACCAAACGATGTAAATTAAAGTACAATTTTATATATATATCACATGTTGCATGTATATCTATATTTTACACACATTTCCCTATTGAGAAGAAACATAGTTCATCTTTCATCAGAAGAACAGGGGGAAAAAAACAATTAATTTAATAAAACATCATGCTGCTTAAAAAAAATCGACATTAGTTTAATTATTTCACAATAAGCTTTGAATCTAAATCAAGAGGTAGAGCTACACAAAATATGATTTTCCTGCTACAGGAAAATGTCCTTAGAATAATTCAGTTTATATAAAAATCCAAAACAGAAAAGATATATTAGGATATAAAAACAGCAAGGAGGGCAATCTCTACACCGATACACTTCAGCTTTTTATTGTCGTCCTTTTTTTAACCTAACTCAGCAATAGGTGCTTGATGAATTGCATAGAATCATATAAACAAATGGCACCTCTCATTGTTTCTGTTGGTGGCAACGCAGACTCCAGAATAGTGAAAAACAACTCATGGCTCCTAAAGTCACATAGAGTCCCCTCTTATTGGAAAAACGGGTTTATCCTCACATCATTTATGCGTTCCCGTATCATAAACAGTGTTATCGTTCTACCATGGTTGTGTTATTTGAAAACATTTCAAGAGACAAAATAAAAAGGCAGGGCTAGGGGGCAGCTATCTGCCCTACAGTGATGTTTCAGACCCTCTGGTCTTCCAGAAGATGCCGTTGTCTTCGTCGTCGTCGTCATCGTCGTCGGGGTCCATTTCTATCCTAATCTGAGGCACGCAGTTCAGAGGGTGCATCTCAGGGCTGGAAAACAAGGAAAAACGACCCGTTAGGATGTGTAGCGCAAAATTATTGCACACCTACAGTATTATGTGTTGTCCCTTTATTCAGCAGTTAAAGAATACTCCATACTGCATTTGTTTGACATCAATGTTCAAAAAAAAATCAAGAGGATTCAATACGATGATTAGATTCAAATAATATTGATGAATGCATGGATCAAGTGATCAAATCTGAACTGCTCTCTGTGAGAAGTTCACGTGTATCGGAATGCCTCCAGACAAAATTCAATAACGCGATTCGGGAAGATTCAAACTAAGTCAATAAACAATACATGTGTGATCTGTGTGTAAACTCAACAAAAATACATACCAAATCACCAGATATTTACCACTAACCATTGGTAAGTACCTAAAAAACAAACACCCAAATCTCACAGATCACCGCCCCAAAAAGTGTGTGGCATCAGGCCAGGGCAGTTGGGAGCATACCCCCCCCCCCCAAACAACAGCAGCAATACAGCACAGTTCCTAACTGGGGGTCGGGCCCGGCCGTCAAAGGCATCCCAATGGTATGGGCGCATCCAAAGGGCTATGGCGCTAACCAGGGCTACTGGAGCTAACCAGGGCTACTGGCGCTACCCCGGGCTACTGGCGCTAACCAGGGCTACTGGCGCTAACCAGGGCTACTGGTGCTACCCATGACTTCTGGTGCTACCCAGAGCTAGTGGCACATTTGTCTCATAGTGTAATCCCATTTTTTTTAAGCGGGATGTGATCTTAAAGCAGGTTCATTTCTCCAAATCATCAGGGTTTGTACATTGGCCCATCATGATGACGTACAAGGTCAAAGGATGCCGGTGTTAAAAGCTAGTCTGATCAGGATTGCCGTCGGGGATGATGCTGGTGATTTTATTTCATGAGGGAAATTACATATGGTTATTTTCGGTCCATGCCATTATTGTCAGACATAGAGACCAAACTATGACTTGTCTCTCTCCGATACCCTCTACTGAGTCCAAGATGAGTGCTGTATTTTTCAGGAGCATATTTAATGCCCAACCAAGGAGGATGAAATGAGGGCCTAGCACCACTATATTGTTCATACATTTTTCTTGTCAATGTGAGCGACAAATGTAGCAATAAGCTTGGCTAATCAAAGTCGCGCCGACCCGACTTTTACTACGGCTAGACAGAAGTTTGCGAGAAGTTACTTGACTTTGAGTACACGTCATTCAATGTGAAATACACATTTTGGGAAGCTTCTGGAGACATCAACATCAAGCTTAAAGGATAAGAGAAATGTAATTATAGCTTAAGATACAGTTTGCACATACAACGTACACAAGGATCCACAGGTCTAGCACAACACAAACCGAGGTCCCTGTGGAGCAGGGGGATAGCCTAGTTGCTAGGGTGTTTGTGGGTTCAATGTGTGTCTAACCTGTCGGCATCCCCACAACTCCTACTTGCTCATTAACAACATGGATCTGAATTCAAGTCGGTTGCGTGAGATAAAATCAGGCAATCACAATCATCAATGCTTTTTCCATATGATTGCTAAATAGCAACTAAACGGTCAAGAAAAAGAGCCGTGAATGATCTACAATTTGAAATGAGACTAAAAAGGAATCGAAGAGCCGCTTGGTGCGACCTGAAGCATGTCATACATAATGTACCACCCTGAGATCATTGAATAGTGATGCATGCAACGTATGCATACTGTGCCTGCACGAATGATCCCTAGACCACCTGTCTTGTTGTCGTCGTCCCCCCCCCCCCGAGCGCCAGCACCCATCCGGTCAATAGAGTAGGACTGTTGGTACTGAATCTGATCAATCCCATCATGAGGTACAGTAGGACAGGTGGTACAGAATCTGATCAAGCCCTCCGGAGGTTCAGTAAGACGGGTGCTACTGAATCTGATCAACCCCTCCGGAGGTACAGTAAGACGGGTGTTACTGAATCTGATCAACCCCTCCGGAGGTACAGTCAGACGGGTGTCACTGAATCCGCTTTACTAACCTGGACATACAGCTGGACTGGTGGTACAAATGCGTCTCAACTCACCTGGATTTACAATTGGACTGGTAGTACCGCAGCTGCTCAGCACGAAGTGTGCCGGTCAAGGAAAGCCGGGGACTTATCTCCCTCTGGTGGTGAACAAAAAAAAGCACAAGCCTCATCAGCCATTTGGTTCAGTGTGATGCACGTGTCAAAAAACGAGAATCCCAAGCTTGCGTCGTGCATGCTGTGTTAAACATTCAGAAAGGGAGCAAAGGATCTGTTGTGTTTAGGTTGATCATTGTTGAAATGAGGAAAGAGTTACTACTGGTTCAAAGTGTTTTCCCGAAGGACAGTTACAATGATACAGAGCCAATTAGTTGGACGTGAAGTCCAAACCGAAACAAGATCAATGAATGGTTTATATGAGTAGATTATTATATGATTCATAGTTCAATAATGCACCAGTTAAAGCTGGGTTAAAACCAGCGCTGTGGGTGATCAACAATCACAAGACAAGACCCTCAGAGACAAACCCCAAGGCGAGAACGTTCAAGACACAGAAGAAGAAAAAACAAAGACAAAAGACAAAGCAAATTGAACACACTAAAATGATGAATAAAATAAGAAAAGCAAAGCATTTTCTTATTTTATTCGAAGAATTCAAACAAAGCGTTCAACAAACAAAGCAGGGAAACAAGCGTTAAGTTCATGCAGTGAGTCAAGGCAACAAGCCAGTCGGAGAGAGACTGGCTTTCTCTTGTTAGGAGAATAACAGTGACCCCTGAATAAGGCAACAGTGGATTTGGCAGGTGGAGGAAGAAAAAGGAAGCATTAAAGGTGGTAGAAAATGGGGAAAAAAAAAACAACAACTACATGGTGGAGGCCCCCTGTGTTGTTTCGGGAGGTTCAGGTTCTACTCACTGTTAAAGGACTTATCGCCTAAGAAGGGCTCCTTCTCCATCATATCCATAGGTATTTTAATGCTGGGTGATTTCTCATTGTAAGGGTAGTCGGACTGTTGGGATAGACACGACAAGTCGATAAACACATGACACAAGTCCTGCAATGGGCATCAAGGCGGACATCTTCATATGTCTCTGGAATTGACGATGCTTGAATCAGTCATCAGGTCAAATGGGAAAAATACAGAAAACACTGGAACACATTTGGTTGGATTCAGGGCTCAGAGGGGAGACAACTCCGCTGCATCCAGCTGTGAGCTAAAGGAATATCCATTTGGGCTTTGGTCAGTACGAATACAAATGAATAATAATGGCGGAAAAAGAGATATCTAAATTGACTGGGCCATAGCCCTGTTTTCCATCACAACATTGGGGTATCAGCAGCCAATAGCACAACAAGACATAGCATGACATAAACGTCCCGAGGTGTCATGACACATCACAATGACCAACTCACATCCTCCACGTCGCTGTCCACGCTGCCTCTCTTCTTCTTTTTCTTCTCGTCCTCCTTCCTCTTCTTGTCCTTCTCCGGGATGACGTCGTCGAGGAAGCTGAGCTCGTGCTGAGAGAACATGTAATCCATGGCCTTTCTCACCGCCACCAGAGCCAGGATCTGAACTCCATGGGAACACACACACACACACACAAACACACACACACACACACACGGAATCAGCAGGGCGGCAACACCAGGGATTTCTGAACATAATGTAATCACCCACTCAAATCCATGCCTTGGAGAGCATTGGCATGAAGCTAACAAGAGCTGTTATTATGACCACGCTTTCATTGGGTTTCACAAATATGAGTCTTTGTATCAGGTTTTCTTTTGATATTGAACAAAAAAATTGTCCAATGAACATTGATACTGTTTAGGTCTTTTAGGAGACACTCTCATCCAAAGAGTGAGGATGTGTGAATGTGAAGGTAGGGGCTCGCTTTTTACAAGGTTGTCTTTGGGGTTAGGCTGTGGAGGTTGGGGATCGAACTCAGTACCTCTCAGCTGGGGGTCGAACACCCGGCCTAGCCCCTGGGATAAGGTTGAATAAATAGTATATATACAATATAAACTAAATACATGACCAATATTGTTTTGTAAAAAAATAGCAGGTTGGCTGGTGATTATTTTAAAAATAGTGTCATCATCTGTTTTCCATTGCAAATTGATGTTTCGTGTTCATTCCTGTTGGCTAAATAAACAGACTGGAAGCGTAAGCGGCATTGCTGATCTTTTCTTTCCGCTTTTTTCCACTGGCCACAGCTTTCTTGCAGTTATAATTATGTGTAAAGGAGGGCGCCGGCACTATTGCCTCAGCCACTGCATGTGTATGTATACATTTTGTCTATAAAGCTGGTCCTTTAAGGGCCAATGGACAATTTAGTGGTCCACCTTAAGTCAAGGTTAAGGCCCTGCTCCACTACTATCCTGCCCAATAGTGAACTCAGTCGTAGTGAACGTATGTCTAAGGTGCTCTCACCATAACGGGGAATACGATGGCGGCAACGGTGGACTTTAGGACCCAGAGGAGCGCTAGGCACAGGATCTGGATGAAGGTGAACAGGTGCACCTTCCTCAGCGGCACGTGCCGCAGGTACACCAGGTCTGGCTGATGTTTAGCCGGCATTAGCAGCAGCTTCAGACGATCCATGAACTACAGAGAGAGAGAGAGAGAGAGAGAGAGAGAGAGAGAGAGAGAGAAGAGAGAGAGAGAGAGAGAGAGAGAGAGAGAGAGAGAGAGAGAGAGAGAGAGAGAGAGAGAGAGAGAGAGAGAGAGAGAGAGAGAGAGAGAGAGAGAGAGAGAGAGAGAGAGAGAGAGAGAGAGAGAGAGAGAGAGAGAGAGAGAGAGAGAGAGAGAGAGAGAGAGAGAGAGAGAGAGAGAGAAAAGATTATGGTGAAGAGTTGAGAGCAAGCTTTAAAACAGAATCTCCTTTTTACTTTTTTTTTTACTTTTTTTTAAAAGGCTGGTGCTATCATCAAACACACACTTCTTTCCAAATAGTTTATGGTTTCATATAAGGTTAAATATTAAGTGTCATAAGGGTTTTGAGTTAATGATTATTTAGCAATTACCCTTATAAAGCCTCAGAACAGTTGTTCCAAGGACGCAATAAACCAACTTTCCATTGTCCTCAACCCTAATCTCTCTCTCTCTCTCTCTATCTTTGACATGTATGACACTCAGATTCACATGTTTAAATCACATGCATCCAGCACTGCGCTACATGAAGTGTTTTCATATGAGGGTGCTGAAGTAATCCAGCCATGATTTAAATACCTTTTCTCAAACATTGTCTCTAGACAGTTATAGTATAGTTTGGTTCTCAAACAATGTTTGTAAAGATATCAATAATATATGTGCATTTAATTGTATGCAAACAATAAATCGGCGTTGCAAATACTTAAATTTGGCGAGAAACATGTGCTTGTGCTTCAGTTTTTTTCTTTGTTATTCATTGAAAAGATTGATCAAACTTCAATATTAGTATTTCTAATCACGTTATTGTATGAAGTAGTTGCTATTATTAACTGCTCAACACTAATATTAAAGCGTCAACATGGACAAATCTCTAGAACAGTACCAAGTAGTCCCTGCAATCTGTCAAGGCGCCCCCAATTGAGAACAACGGGGCTAGCATACCCAAGCAAGCGTTGACCTAACTATCTCCATCTACGATGACCTCCTTGTGTTTCCACGGTCCCACATTGAGCCCACATGAAGAGCAGGACAGCCTTACCTGTACGCCCTTGAGGGAGGCCACCCCCATGTAGAGGAAGACTCCATACAGCACAGGCATGGGAATGAACTGGAGGGGGGGCAGAAATACATCATAGCGTTAGCATAGAAGTGTTTCGGTGTCATTGTCGCATTCACATCGGTTTTCAAAACACAGGGGGATTTAGCATGGGGGGTATCTAGTACTCATCCAACTAGTACTCATTAGCAGTGGTAGAATTACTAGCACTAGGAACCTTGTGAACTTTTAACTATAATCCCTTTGCCCTTTTGGGGGCTTAAGATGGAAGGTAGGCCGGTTAGTCTCTTAGATACAGGAGCTGTTGTAAAGGGCATGTGTATGCATTCACCCAAAGACCTTCCATACCTTTCACACCAATATCACTTGGTTAACCCAGCATATTCAGCATCTCTTCTTCTTTAGAGAGAGCCACAGTCAAGTCGTTGCTAAAAGGCACATTTAAGAAGCGCAAGTGATAACCCTTTTAAACTAAACCGCAGTTTCAACTACAGTCTGCAGAACCTTTTTGCCGGGGTCCCCAAGTGACCTTTGCCCCCCCCCGGTTCAGAGTGGACGGGCCACACGGCGGTCCTGAGAGAGCGAGCGAAGGGCTGGGTGTCTGAGTGAAGGGTGTGTGGGTGGCTGGGTGATCTGAGGACACGCGGAGCCGGGCTGACTCAGCCCCTGACAGCTCACTTAAAGTGCGCCCCTCCGACGCATTAGCATAGAATAACACCCGCCGTGTGGCCTGCCTCACTGTCAGCCTCGCTTTCATTTGGGACATTACCGCTCGGCTCCCTCGTTACATTGGACGCTTCGGGGACCCTTCAGCCCGGCGTTATTATTCTGTTTTTCTCTCCGCTTCCCCACGTATTCAGCAAAACGTCAGACACCCCCCCCCCCACCCCCCCCAACACTCTCGCTGCTGCACTGGCGGCTCGTCCGTCTGGTGAAAGACAGAACGAGTGGCTAGCTACAGCCCCGTAGACACGAGCCATCCTCATTAACGCTCGGGACGGGTCCGCATCGTTTTGACTCGTTTTCACTGTGCTGGTGGACTATACTATGCTAACTATAGACGTCCACGGCTATATGAGACACAGCTCACATTTTTGAGACCCATGCATACACACAGTGCCACCAATAGAAAAATACATGGCTCCGTTTTTTCGAGCCGTTCACTGTGGGACGGTGAACTACACAGGCTAGTGAAAAGGAGCGGGGACAGGGAGGATGATAGACAAGAAGATCTGAACCGAAAGGTCGGGGAAGCAACACAAATATATATATTTTTTTTTTGTGATTGGTAAACATTTTTACGGCGTTTTACCTTGAGAATAGGAGACATGAAGACCGACAGGCCGGTGAGGAGGAAGACACACAGGCCGGTGACTCTCTGCTCTCTGCAAAGCAAACACAGCAGAAAAATAACATTACAGAAGATATGACATGTGACATTGTGGTCCATAATATATATATATATATATATATATATATATATATATATATATATATATATATATCCTAGGAATCCATACTCAGCACCCAAGTAAAGTAAGTATGAGATGATTAAAGGTGGGTATAATGCATACATTCAAATATTTTTTTTTGTTTTCGATTCATTCATTTCCAGATGATACAAGGCCAGAACAGAGACGTCCACTGGGCATGTGTGGAGTTCACAGCCCTGTCAACATCTGAACGTCAACAGACCAGATCCATCTGGGCTCGCAGGAGGACGTCGGTTCAGCTCACAGCTGCATAACGAGGTGCTCCACCACTCTCCTCCAATCATACGACATTTCATTTTTTAAAGCTTGCGCTGGTTTTTCTTACATCTTATTTGTTTCTTATATTGTTGAAACTAAGACTGGTGAAGACAGAACGACATGGTGGTTGATTGTTTCCCATCAAAGCAAACATAAATGTAGCAATTTGCGCACAAAGCAATACGAATGATGTGAATAAACACGTATCTACCCTGGGTAACAACACCCAGGGAGACTTCACTCCACACAGTCAACAAGCCGACAGCCTTGTTCCAGGCCACCCTGTCATCCTGGGCAATCATCTCATACAAGAGAGTAGCCTGCTTCATACGCATGAAGGGATAGAAGCGCGTCCCGCAACATCAACTCAGATTCCCTAAAGGAATTGCGGGACGGTTCAATCATATCATTGTTCCGAATGTAGGACCAACGCAGAACATCCCTTCCAGGACAATGAGTCCAATGGTCCAACTCTGTTTCCGAGGCTTTTCAGCAGAATCTGATCGTTGTCGTCATTGGCCCAAGGGTTCAAGTGGAGGACCATAATTCCATCACAACATATAGGGCTGTGCGATTAATCGCATTGTGATCGCGATTTAGATTTTTTTTGCGTCAAACGATCTCTAAACAAATTTAATCGAGTTTAAACTATTTAAAAAAAAAATTGTATATTTATTTCATTCATTAAATATTTTTCATATATTTGTAAATTATTTTCTATTAAAATATTTTCTATTTGAATTTTTTGCATATTTTTTCAAGGCAAAATTTCCAAGTTCTCACCGTTATTTTGGAGAGAAACGCTGAATAAATGCATCATGTTTTCAAACTCAAAAATAATTGTTTGAATAATCAGGATTTCTATATTGACCAAAATAATCGTAATTATGATTTTTTTTTAATAATAGAGCAGCTGCAGTGTGACGGTTCCCCTTTAACTAACAACCGTACACAGCTTCTCCTCCATGAATGAAACCCTAGTAGCTCCGGTGTGGGACCCACCTCACACCCAGGAACTTCGGCTGCTCTCCGGGCGCCGACGTCTCCGTCTCCATCTTCAGACTGTCGATGTGGGCGATGGAGATCACGGTGGCCGCCACGTACCACGGCAGTCCCATGAAGGAGCACACGATCATCAGGATGGCCACCCAGAACAGGTCCAGGTGGTAGCCAGCCCCTTTCTGCCAGCACCAGGACAACATGGGACACGTGAGTGTTGACAAAACAGGGTCACCGAAAGGTAAAAGATGAAGATGGCCGTGTTTGATGCCATGTTTTACCAAGGTCATAATGTGTGACTGAGAATGAGGATGATAATCATAATGAATGGTGTACTAGGGAATATCTGTGCGCAGTAGCCTATAAAAATGGATTTGTGTGTTTTTGAGTGTTCTTTGTGTGTGTCTGTGCGTGTGTATGTGTACGTTCGCACGCACATGTGCGTGTGAAAGACCCGAAGATCGATGGTGAAAGAGACGTTTTGCAACAACAAAATAACCCATATAACCAACAGTGAGAATCTTTACAGTACAGTATGCTCAAAGTGATCCTTGTTTTTTTTCCGGCCATGTCTGAGTAGCAGCAGGAATAATCAGAACACATTGAGGACCGTTCTGGCCGTGTTCCCTGTTCAGCGGATTGATGCGATTCCACTCTCCCCATCTGTGCTCAGCGAACAGCAGCGGCTAGTCGTAGCAGCCGCCAGAGATTAACCCCCCCCCCCCCCCACACCACCCTCACCCCTTCAGACCCCCACCCACACCCTCCCTGACGCCCCCACCCCCGCCCACATAACAACCAAACTGGCATTAGCAGCACAGCGCTGACATTTCACTCTCAATGTGTGGCATTTACCTGCCTATTAACCAGCCACTCAGACTGCCACCTGTCTAAGAACAAAGAATCCATTGAAATAGTGTTTTCTTTAAAAGTTGCTGTGCGTAACATTCAAGAGCGCAACATTCAAGAGCGCTTGATTTCACAAACCTATAATTGACAGCTGGATGGATTCCACGAACCAATCAGGGAAGAGATTTCCTGATTGGTCAGAAATGACCCCATGGCAGGCTTACATCTAAACTAGCTCATTCAGTGGCAGGAGCAGTCAACTCCAAACAGATATTCTCACAGCGCATTTCAATCACTAATGGCCAACGGAATACACTCGAATAACAGCGCTTGAGTCGCACCCAGAGCCCCATTAAGTTTGGGTTGCGTTAATACAAAAGGCTCACCTTTAGCATGTGCTCCTTCCTGTTGACGATGACAGCGGTGATCTGCTGGTCCATGAAGAGCAGGATGGTGACTAGCAGGGCAGGCAGGGCTGACGCCAGGTACACCCACCAGGGGTTTCCTCCGAAGGGGGGCACGAACCACGCCCTTTTGGGACTCGTGGGCTGAGGGGGGGGACGTTCAATACATTCAGAACACACACAACTCCAGAGGGATGTTCACGTGTTTCAAAGGGAGGGCAAACTGGGAAAGGTATTGACCAAAGACTGTTCCATATTTTTGGTGGTAGGGCTTCCCACACAGATGACCTCAGTAGCTCAGGATTTGTTCCTCTAGTCACACACAATATGTTGTGTGTGACTAGACCAGCGGCCTGAGCATAAAGGGGAGCCCTTGTGGTACCGCCAACTCCATCAATTTAACTGAATCAATTTGCTTAATTTCCCTGAAGGAGCCCACGCCATTACTGTTGGAGTTTCCATTGGGAATACACTCATCCATCCTGATAATACAGTGACAGTTATTAAGGCTTTTCTGTATCTGCATTTGGAGACTTGGATGACTTGTATCAAAATTACTAACGCTAAGTTGTTTTACTTCAGACAGCCTGAATATTATATATATAATATATATAATATACTAACATTTAAGCAATACAGCTTTCTGCCAGGATCTATATTTTTTAGATATATTTTCCAAATCCAAATCTTCCGCATTTCAATGCAATTGGTTATATCAGTAAAATGAACCTCAACTTTACCTTGAACTCGCTTGGCACAATGAGTTTGGGGGTGTCCACACCCACGAGCATGTCAACCCCACAGAAGATGAGAATGGCCAAGATGATCGCAAAGTCACTGATCAGCTTCCTCATCTGGGGGAGGGCAAATACAGCACAAACACTTAGCCTCCTCTGTAGATGATATGATCGTTCTGCTGAGCAGAACACCGGCTGATCCAAGTTAATGTCAAGTCCATTGTGTTCGTACAGCCCTCGATCACAGTTACAGTCTCAAAGTGCTTCCCCGGGCCCAATTAGTATGACATCCAAACTATAAAGGGCAAGGAAAAACACTTGAGAAGAGGTGCCATTATGGAAAGATATAGCATAAACAAGTTAGGTAATGCTAAAATGACAAAAGGCTCGATATCCAAGCAGTGGCCGGAGGTTTTCGGTGATCTCCCCGGGTGTCGTGCTACTGTTTCTCCGGAGGTTTGAACTCCATCTCGTCCCGCTAAGCAGCTTACGACTTACGGTGGTGGGGAAGAAGGGGCTGGTCTTGAACTTCTTCAGACACATGGAGGTGGAGTATGTGCCGAAGAACAGGATGAAGGACATCAGGGTGATGTCGGGCACGAAGCCGCAGGCGTTGCCCACCAGCTCCCCGCCGTACTTCAGACACTCCTTCTTGCTGAGTGACGACCAGGTGGCGTTCATGGGCTGCAAGCACAACACACAGGTTCAGCCGTTCAGCTCACGCTCTTTGCCCGAGTGGATTTGCCACTGTAAGCACCGTAACTTTGTTTGCGGCTGATTTTTACGACATTGATTGCATGCTTTGGATAAACTTTGGTCTGTTAAGTATACGGTTAAGGGTAAAATGTAATATATAATAATATATTTATTATCTATTTAGTATTAGTATTTTTTTTAAGTAATACATGAGTGTGTAGGTGTGGGGGGGGGGGGGTACATCTAGCTCAAGGATGCCTCTAGCTCAAGGCACCAGAATAGCCTGTCCCCCTATTCTTACTAAAATAGAGTTGTGTGGAGCATAGGGGGCACCCGGGAGAGAGGCTTACCAGCTCAGTATTGTTCCATAACCAGACTGAAGAGCCATCGAGGGAATCTGGGATCTCAAACGAACTGTTCTCTGCGTGAACACAATGAAAACAAAAACGAGGGTTTGAACACGAGGTTCACCGTGGACATTGCACCAGCAACCACAGCAGAAGCACAGAACATAAGACAGTGTACTGATGTATGATTTAGGGCTACTCCGAACAGGTGTGATGATGAAGACGATGAGGAAGACGAGGATTACGACATTGATATGGATGAGGGTGAGGAGGAAGATGAGGGTTATGAGGATGATGATGACAAATGTACTTATTGTAAGTCGCTTTGGATAAAAGCGTCTGCTAAATGCCCTAACTGTAAATGTAATGATGAGGATGTGAAGAATGAGGATGAGTAGGATGATTAGAAGAAAGATGCAGAGGATGACGATGTTGAGGATGATGTAGATCATGCACTGATCCAGTATCATGCTAATAATACTTCAGCTCAGAGGAATATGATATAATATGACATGATCGGCTTAATCAAAGGGGTGCACAAGATGTGTTTTTATGTGTCAGTGGTTTTCCGTCAGCCGTGCCTCGTTGTGAGAGGCAATTGATGACTTCCACACGATGAATGTTTAAAGGGCCCCAGCAGCTCAGTGCTGGGAGGCCCCTGGCAGCCTACTCATCACCGGTCAACATCTGGTCTCTCTTCTTCCATCTCTTGGGAACATCCACACAGAGCGTGCAATGGGATGCGTGCATGTGTGTATGTGGCTTTTTTCGTGTTTAATACACTGTGTATATGTAAGAAATTATTCATGCATTTGGGGTGCAAAAAATGTCCTATTGCGTGTTTGAATGTGAGTGTGTAAGTGTTTGTTTGTGCATGAATGGGAGAGGTGTGTGTGTGTGTGTGTGTGTGTGTGTGTGTGTGTGTGTGTGTGTGTGTGTGTGTGTGTGTGTGTGTGTGTGTGTGTGTGTGTGTGTGTGTGTGTGTGTGTTGTGTGTGTGTGTGTGTGTGTGTGTGTGTGTGTGTGTGTGTGAGTGTGAGTGAGTGTGTATGTGCACCTGTGTTTATCTGTTTTGCTCTGAGCAGTTCCAGGGGATAATGATAGGACAAGCTAGTGTGTGGCAATATGACGGAGAGGAAGAAATAGATAGACTGTGGAGAGGGAGAGGGAGAGAGAGACAGATTGTTGGTTTATCGCGTGTGTGTGTGTGTGTGTGTGTGTGTGTGTGTGTGTGTGTGTGTGTGTGTGTGTGTGTGTGTGTGTGTGTGTGTGTGTGTGTGTAGGTGTGTGTGTAGGTGTGTGTGTGTGTGTGTTGTTGTGTGTGTGTGTGTGTTGTGTGTGTGTGTGTGTGTGTGTGTGTGTGTGTGTGTGTGTGTGTGTGTGTGTGTGTGTGTGCCTCAATGCATATGGTGGACGTGTGCACGTGTGTGAACATGTATGTGTGTGGGTGCACGTGTGCGTGTGTGTGTGTGTGATATTTTCAAAGCAGCAGGGGATTAGCAATGCTTCTTGGATGCCCTTCCATCTCTCCTCTCCCCCATCAGGACGGTAAACAGAGAGGCATGCTGAGCCTAGACTCTAGGCTCACGCAAGTACTGGCAAAGTAACCTTGAGGGCTCAACCCCCCTGCACACGTCTTCCTCTCCTTAGCTCAGACTCCCATCTTGTGCACCTGGCCTCAAGATGAGTGTTCTTCCCGACACTACAAGGCTCCTTAAAAGAGTCTTACTAAGTTACAAAGGACTTACGGCATGTGATCTCCCCTTCACAATATGAAATTGTCCATTGATTATATTCACTCAGATAACCTTCAATCGTCAGTGAACAAATTCAAATCAAAGTACTTCTCCTCTGTCAACTTAAAAAAAAACCTAAATGCATCTCCAGCTACGGACCCCGATGAGGTGCTACTTCCGGTTGAATACGCACCATTCTAATCGGCGAGTCACGCCAGTGCCACCTTACGTTTACAACGGAAAAACCTGCAGCACGTCTTTTTCCCTGATGCAATAAACGACCACCCCCCCGCCCCCCCGCCCCTTTCGTTTTAGCCCAGCCGTTCAGGGGATTAGCAAGGTCACTCAGGAAGCCAGCGTCTTACCGAGGATGGCCGGGGCCATACAGAGGCAGTCGTACTGCGTGACATAATCGGCTCTGAACTCAGAGTTGATGGGGTAGTAGTGGGCGAGATTCAGCATCTTCTTGAAGGCGTCGTAGATGAAGATGAAGCTGATGAGGCAGGAGAAGCCCTCCTCGGTGAAGCGAGTGAAGTACTGCACCAGGAAGCTGGCGTCAGTGGCCACCAGCACCAGGCAGAAGAACGCTGACCAAAGGCCAATCCACAGGCGAAACTCTAGGTAGTCAAAGGCGTTGTCCCTTTAAGAGAAAAGACAACAGTTTGAATAATGACATGGTAGTAAAATCACATCCGGTCATAGTCAAATTCTTCATTCAAGAAGTTGAATTGAGTTCTCTGTTTGGTGCCCAATAGTACAGTTACACAAACACAAACACGCACACAGTTCAAGTTTGTTAAAAATACAAAGATAAGACAATTTGGAAGTGTGAAGTGCTGTCGGTTTGACAAATGATCACGCGCTAACTAAAACAGGACTTCACGGCCCACGTTGTCACGAGGATATATATAACGACTATCGCAGTGTGACATTTGTGCTATCCGTCAGTTTTTCAGTGCATTCATTTGAAACGTGTCTCAGTATCCGTTGGCACAAAAAAAACCTGGCATACGAGTTTCCAGAGAGGGGGAACGAAGCGGGGGACATACTTGCTGAAGTTGAAGAGCAGCCGTTCAAACACCAGCACAGGGCCCGTGCTGCTGAGAATAGTGAGCGGCTGTCCCCCGAGCAGGCAGAACAGGCCCCCGGCGATCGCTGTGCCCAGGAAGCTCTCCAAAACACCCTGGTTACAGAGAGATACATGATCTTATTTTTAGACAGTTGAGTCGGCTAACGATTAGCGCGCATGCTCTAATAGTCCCACAGACCGTTCATGGTTCAAAGGAGTGACCTCTGACCTGCATGTTATCCGTGGCGTCCCCAAGGAGACCACCGAAGGTGATGGCGTTTGTTACAGTGCCCAAGTAAATAAACAGGATGGCCGACAGGGCCTGAATGTGAAATGCGTCCGTGAAGTCACTGATGAAGAACGGCATTTTCCTCTTGATGTCCAATATGAGACCGCCACAAAACCTAAAAGGTAAGGAAAAGGGGGGATTAGTATGATAGACTACTTTGTAAAACGTTGAATTGATAAAAGAAATCAAATGATATGATAATCGTCACAATAATACAGGAACATATAAACACATCTTAGCTCAGACCTCAAATGGGGGGATGACTCTACTGTCATTAGTTCTAATTCAAACAGCGACCCATCCAAGGTATTAGCTTACCATAATATGTTCCACATAATATAAGTGGGGAACCTTGATATTATTATGAAGAATTTAGTAATTGGAAAAATTAAGTGAAAGGTCAGTCCATCCAGCACAGCTGCTGACATTAAGAAACAAGACAGATCTCTTTTTTTTTATTGTGTGTGTATTTTCAGTCCATCGTGCAGAGAAGTTTAGAACCGATGAATGCATACTTTCCGGTCTTCTTCAATTCATCCCCTATTTCGTGACCTCCTCCTCCGCCCCCGTCGTGAGGCATGTCCCCGTTCATCTGGGAGTTGTCCCCTCCGGAGAACATATTCTTTCTGTCAGAAGCACAAAACAAATAAACACGTTCAACACAAAAACCTCCATGTTCAGTCAGACCAGCAACGGATCATAAACACTCGAACCACAGTTAATACTTGGATGTGTGATTCAATGTAGATTCTACCCCAGATTCACAGATTTTTTGTCACGTAGAATTGAACATAGAATCATAGTCCTTCCTTTATCCTGCCAGAATACCTCAAATATAACGTGATACAAACATAACGGCGATGCACAGCTGTATCCACGAGCATGTTATATTCAACACTCGGTTCCCAGAGGTCGTACGGAAGGTTAAAAGCAAGGAGAGCTGGTCTTAGCCAGCTACTAGCCATTGCATGGTGTTCAGTCAGGGAACCCTGAACAAGCTTTCATCAAGTCAAATACGCCCTTACATTTACATTACATTTAGGGCATTTAGCAGACGCTTTTATCCAAAGTGACTTACTGTACGTTCACACCAAAAGCGAATTGAGCGACCAAATCACCGGAAGTCATTCACTTTCTATGGGCTCGAGCGACCAGAGCAACCCAAGGGTCCAACGCTACCAGCGGCAAAAGTCGAGCGACCAGAGGGTCCAAAAAAGTTGAAAACAATTTAACTTTATGCAAATTACTATGACGCGTATCAGCGACCAAATACTGACAGCCAATCGGAAAGTAGACGTTCTTTGCTTGCGTGGATCCCGGGGAACACCAAACACCGGCACTTTGGTTCCTACCTAATTTTTTTGGTTCCTTCCTACAGTCTTCACAAAATGTAAAGTGAAAGTTTAATCGCGGCTGTAACTGGGCACCCGGTGTTGTACTATCCAAGCCAAGTACATTTGTCATAAGAAGACAAATGTAATTTGTCCCTGAATTTCCTCCACAATAACATACCAACATTTTCAACCCATTATTTTTCAAGAAAGTTCACATTGGTTGTACTTGTAGCAATAACACTAAAACGTAAAAATGAATGTTGATAGGGGTAGCTAAAACAGGAGTAGCCCCTATTGTGTATTGACCCCATAATGTCCTCCGTGCACAACCACTGTAGAGCTCGTCCCACTCAGAGTGACGTATTGTATGTATTGTAGCTGGAGACCTTTTGCCAGAGGACGGGATGGACTTTGGAGGCTCTATCCTGATGGCGGGGTCCCACTCCCCTGGGGGCAGCACGATCACCTCGTCCAGGAACTCATCGATGCCGGCCAACAGGTCCCCTCTGTCTTTGGCCTTGTAGGCGATGTCGTGAAACACCTTATCACAGAGGAACAAAACGGGGTCTTGGTATCTCATAACGAGTAACAATGTCACGAACAAAAATAGGTTCCAACTCAGGTTAGGCTCTGCAGTGTGTAAGAGAATGGGGCTAAGGGACAAGTCAGGAATAAACCAGGACGGGATTGTCCCCGTTTCTGGAAAGTAGTGT
Source organism: Melanogrammus aeglefinus (assembly GCA_900291075.1). Taxonomy (NCBI): domain Eukaryota; kingdom Metazoa; phylum Chordata; class Actinopteri; order Gadiformes; family Gadidae; genus Melanogrammus; species Melanogrammus aeglefinus. The sequence goes on along the minus strand of OLKM01000376.1, from coordinate 297,424 downwards.
AAGACTAAGGGGGGGGCGGGGGGACGCAGGCCGAGGCGAAGCCAAGGTTGCTTTACACAGCCGAAGTACATTATTTTCATTAACTGGGCTATTCCAAAGCGCTAATACCCCAGTTACCAACGATGATAAGATACTAGCTGCTTTCATCTAAAACGCTGATGCCTTTGAACAGCTGTAAATAAATTTTTCTTCTGTGGTGCTTTAGGTAGATGGCTTTCGCGTTGTCAAGGAAACATCTGGTCGATCGCTGTATTGGACCGTTGTTTTTTAATGTTTGATTTTTAGCACATTGATTTGGAACTGTTAAAAGGCAGAGGTTTCCAGTCATTAAAAAAATTATAGGCACTTTTGGAGCGTTATTGCGCAATAAGGATCAAAAAGTGAAATAAAGGGTTTGAATGTTTTCCTAATAGAATACATGAATGAATGATCAGTGGTCTCACCTCGTCCGACATGAGAGTAGCGATGGCTCTTCCAATCTCATGGTACGCCTTTGCTTTGCCTTTTGGGCCAAGGAGAATGAAAAGGAATCTGGAATGAGAAGATAAATTATTAAAAGACAATCAAAAGTTTGGACATCTTTAGGTTGGTGGAGTAGCCAATTTCCAGAACAATGGTTTCCATTGTGTTTGTCTTTCCTGGTCCAATGGTCGCTCATCTGAGCGTATGAATGCTTTTGGTGGGTTTTCTATCGTACTTTTATCTTATCCTGTCAGAAAGTGTGTGTGTTCAAAATAGTCTAAGCTGAAGTATACACAGACATGAAACATACATGTAAATGCAACATGAACTAATGTATAACATAAGGGAACTGAAAATACTGCTCATTAGCTAGCTACCATCGGAAAGATGCTAACCGATTAAGTGTGTTAGTGTGCATAATTGAGTCATTTTGAACCGTTGCAGTATAGGGGGGGGGGGGGGGGGGGTAAACCTTAATTTATTGGTTTATTGACGGATCCCCATCAGCTAAGCGATGTAGTCAGCTACTCTTCCTGGGGTCCACAAATAATAAAAAACATCAACAACATAACAAAACTCCTGTCCTTTTAGACTCTAGCATGAACTCCTCACTTTAGCACACATTTTGTGTTTCCCAAGGACCTCCAGTACCTTGTGGGAACGGGCACCTCCGTCAGGGCCCCCAGCATCACAGCTTGCTGCAGGCGGACAAACGCCACGAAGGGGGCGTCCAGGAAGTCCACCTCGCCCACCAGCACGTTGGAGGCCTCGGCGTCTCTGGGCAACTTCTTCATGAACTTGTTCCTCAGCTGGAAGGTGGAGCACAAAGAGGGTTAGGGGGGGCGAGAGCAAGGTAAAAGGTCAGGTTCCCACCACCACCGGTGGCGGTGGACCACCCGCCATCCTTCTTCATTAAGAGGGCTGTATATCAAAGCAGACAAGTGGTGACCCTAAGACAACCTCCTGACCCACAACCTGCAGACCTGAGCTTAACAGCCCATTGCTTCACTTTATGTTTTCTAGTCATTTTTCAAATGTATATTCGGTTTATAAAAACGGAAATCAATTCTCTGAAAGCCCCTTCTTCGTTGGTTGTTCGTCGATTGCTTCGTTTCGTTTCGCACAATCGTCAGAGTTCTCCATATTTGAATTAACTGCACACAAAGTTGTCTGCGGCGATCGTGCACGGCACGGACACGTGTGTGAATCTCGACTCGGTTCCACGCGGAGGCGGAGGTATGGCGAGGTTCTCTGAATGTCATGGAGATGGACAGGGTGGCAGTGGTGGAGGCGGGGAAACTGTGGAGCTCTGCATGTTGTGTGTGGTGCGTCAGCAGATTAAGGAAACTCTTAGACATGCCTTTTATCCTTCTTATGTCAACGTCCACTACCTGGGCGGTGACACAGAATGGTCAACAAGGCTTTTTCGAAAAAATACGATGCATTTATATACGTACATGTTATGTATTCAGTAAATTACGGTTGCATAAAGACAAAATGATGTGAATGTTTCAACTATAACTCCTAATTTCGTAGTTATACATGTTATAAATGTTATAAATATAATAACAATAGGTTTCCACAGATACACTTTGAATACCTAATGAATGTTAAAGTTAAAACGCTGCCGTGTGCCCGCTTGGTTTCATCAAGTGTCGCAGAAGGTAATTTCATGATTAGTCCTTGATCTCTTGTCGGCTTTACACACTCTCTTATTAGATTAACCAGTTACGGTGGCTCGATGGCCCTTTCAGGAGAGTCTTTCACCATGGCCTGGGATCCACTCGATGACACTTTGATCAGGTAGCCTTTGCACGGACAATAAATATGGTGCAGAGTCGAATCATTGATCCAACCGCGATAAAAACTTCAAAGATACCAATCATAAACACCAGATAAGCATGGCACTTCAAAGGGTGACATGTTAGCCGGAAGCCCGTATTGTCGATAATAGTTCAAATGGGTTCCAAGTGGCTAAGGTTTTCTTATCGCTACGCCTACCGCCTACGACCACAGCCGATCTCCTGGGTGTTCGACTCCCAGCTGAAAGCTTCTGGGTTTGTATCCCACAATGTTCACAGTGTTGGCATTCAGGGGTCAGATACCCAACCACCACCTGCTCCTCCACGATATGAATCTGAATTCACGGCAAGTCACAAGCATCTGCATAAATGTCTGCTAATTGACAAAACTGTAGCAGTAACGATTAATATAGTGAAAAGGGAGATCATCTAAGGAATATGATGAAGAAAGCTAAAATGATATTATCCATGTGAGATAGTGTAGGTGTAGAATGACAGCTTCGCCTGCAGGGTGAAGCTGTCATGTGACTGAAGGGATGAATAGTCAGCACTGTAACACTCTCAGAAGGAAAGGTAAAAATAATCACTGTGGAAGAAAACGGTGACTGCATGCTGCTATAATCCCCAATTCAGCTGAGGCAGTATATTTAAAGCTGTCTCGGGGTCTCAGACTCATGGATCGGATATAAAAATAACTCCCATATCAGGACAAATGAATGACGTCGATTCAAATCCCATTACAACTAAATAGATGTACGGACAAAAGTAAATCTCATTGTCCCGGAAACACTGAGTATGGGGTTGGTTTGGGAAAGTATTATTAAGAAAGTCTGATGGTGGCTTTAGATAAGGTTTGGAAAATAAGGGATTTCACCAACGTGCCCATAAGGACTGTACGTAGGTATATACATTATTCTGCCATTTTCTGGCAGCCTTTGAAGGTGCCTTTATAGAAATTGAAATTTTCCAAAAAAAAAAAGTTCTAGGAAGGTCTGATCAAATCACAATTGCAAAAATCGCCTGATCACAATCGAAAAAATATTCTATCGAAACACTTTGTCCTGGCAGTACAGAGAGTGGCACCCATGGCCATTGTGACCTGTGTGTGGGTCTGGGGGACTCTGTGTGAGAGACCCCACATGGTGGCAGCCTCCCTTTCGGAAGACTTATGAAGACCATCTGGCCCTGAGACATCCCAAAATCACAGAGTCCCCAGGGGACGTTTGGTCCCCAATCTCTGCCCACTCATGGTAACCGCCAGCTGCAGGAGCACAGAGTTACTGGGTCCATCTCAACCCCCCCACTCCCATCCTGCAGGGATCTGGCCTTGGACATGACCCGACCATGGTTCTGATTAAACAGCTACCGGGCTGCCATGTTAACAACGTCACTGTAATGCAGTGAGAATAATCGGACTTCCCGGGAAAGTGTTCCCCAGAGGACGTGAGGGGGAGTGCTGCACGTGCTGCAGCAGTATCAACATTGTAAAACATGCTAGAAAGACAGACGCACAAGTGTGCGTCTGTGGCTGGTCCCGTGTGTGTGCGTGTGTACACGCGTGTTCGTGTGCGTGCGTGCGTTCTTGCGTGTTTGTGTGTGTGTGCATGTGCGTCTGTGGCTGTGTGTGGTTGTGTGTGCATGTGGGCTTGTTGCTTTGTTTGGTTGTGTGTGTTTGGTTGGATGCGTGTGTGGTTGGTCCTGTGTTTGTGTGTAGAGTGTGGTTGTGGTTTTACAGTTCCAGAGCTGTTTGGCTTCAGCTGGCACAGAGATAAGGACAATGCGAGGGTTCCACAGGTGAACTTTAGGCGCACTTTATCGCCGCGGCAACCCCACCCCCAGGCAGACCAATAGCTTGCTGCTGATTGGGTTGTTTCATCACCACCCGAGACATTTTGACCTTGTGGATAATGGGTTACACACTGGTTGGTGATGTCGTTTCAGAGCCCGGGCGTTACTGTGCCCTATAGTTCTCTAGCACTTCTCTTAAAGATTTTCCAATGCACCGTAACCGGTCAGATCCGCCTTGAGACTAGTTCTTTACGGTTCCTCTGAACTTCAGACACTTCATGACGGTGAGGGGGGAGGGAGGGAGGAGAGGAGGGGAGGGAGGGAGGGAGGGAGGGGGAGGGGAGAGAGGAGAGAGGGAGGGAGGGAGGGAGGGGAGGAGGGAGGGGGGGGAGGGAGGGAGGGAGGGAGGGAGGGAGGGAGGGAGGGAGGGAGGGAGGGAAGAGAAGGGATAGGGTCAAGGGTTGTTTTTGTTCACTCACCTGATCTTTCTCGGGCTTGTCTGAGATATCGTTCATGCTGTTGGACGTCAGGTTGCGGTGCGTGGGGGTGGGACTGCCTGTGAACAGAGACAGGTGGTTAGGCTGTGGGGCCCTGGTACCTCGCCGGAGATGCGGGCGGTCATGATGGAAGAAACCCCCACCCATCAGCCAAGGAGAAAGAGAAAGTAGCTCCCCCCCAGGGTTATATTGCTCTCCATGCAAACCCTGCCCCACGCGGATAACCAAAGAAGCGAGTGCCAGAACACACCGGTGCCAAAACAGCTAGATATTAAACCAAAGGCTCAGCACCCTATAAATATATATGAGCTGCTATTCTAGAACCCTTTTATATATATGTAGAATATATTTGTGGGCTCCAACGTTTAACTAGAATCCTACTTGAAGTGGACTACATACTGGACTACGGTTTCTGCTAACCCTGCCGATTCAACCAAAGGTAAACTACGGCATTGTAGGCTTCAGGGTCTATTATCATTCTGGTTTGAAAGATATCGGAACCCAAGACTGCTGAAACCTCATGTCAGTTACTTTGAAAAAAATTAAACAGCTAACGGCTATTCAGACATATGTTCACATATATCTGAAGCCAATGATACTTTAAAATGGTTTGTTCCCATCAGCCAGCCCTCCTCCTCTCGTATCGCTCAGCCCCAAGCCCGTCCCCATACGCCCACCCAAAATAAGGAAAGGAGAAATGTTGGTAATGATATAGTTGTCAGAATGATGCAGCCAAAAAAAATAGGAAATGCCTACAAATCAACCATTCTCGTCAGGTTTAACGGGTATTGGCAAAAAATCTGAAACGTCAACTTTTATTGCCACAATGATGACTATGTTTATTAATATTATTCTTATTATATGCTTATTCTTATTATGTTGAACTTTCAATGCCAATCAAGGGAATGGTGTCAGAAATAGCTTTGGCTATATACAATTCATCAAACCCTTCATCTGCAACCCTAAATGTTAATCAAATCTAGGTATTAGGGGACATACCAACTACGACAGTAACTAGGTCTATTTTTTTGGGACACTACAACTACACCATCTAGTAAAAGGCCACTATTATAAGACTCTGCTAGACGGCGGGGTGATCTATTTAAGTCTTTTGGATGAATGAGAGGGACGGTTAGGCCGCACTGGGGTGCTGTGGACCTTTGAGGGCTGCTATTTGCTACAGATCAACTTACTAAGGTAATCCATGCTGGGACTCCTGGGGAGCTGTAAGTCTTCCATAGAGATGCGACCCGATAGGCAAGTCACTGAGTTCCCCAGAGGACTACGGGCTTTTAGTGGCGGCAGTGGATTGAGAGGGTATTAAAGCCAAAGGAAAAAGCCCAGGAAAACGCCAATAGGAAGGAAGAGAAGAGGCCGGTTAGGAGGAAGAAAAAAACACAGAAATAATTATAAAAGTTAGGAAAGGAGGAAGAAACAGGAAAAGTACTAAGTAAGAGGAAAACAAGATTGGAATGAATGATGAAACACTGGGGTAAAATGAAACCACCAAACATGGGTCACTAGATGGAATCGAGCTTTGCCATAAAACTGCTTGCTTTATCACACTGACATAAGTGTCAACTTTGAATTCATGAATAGTTGAACACCTTCTCCTGTATCCTTGACACTGTTTAATCACTTAATTCATACAGTATCAGTGAACTGTTTTATTTGCATGTTTATGACGATGTTAAGAGTACCATATCAATTATTTGGTACATTTATGATGGAGGCTTTCCCCTTTGCCAACTCCAAACAATCCTTGTTTTGCTAAGCATTAATTAAGCATTAATACGTTAGCTAGATAAGACCAATTTCCTAAGGACCCATGGTTGGCAGTGTCAGAGAATTATAAGACAAAACCATTAATAATGACTGTTAATTAATCAATGTACAAACAAAATTCATTTGAGGATCTAACAAATCTCTAACTGAGCATGGATGATTGCCAGTAAGTACATCAATGATTAAAGGAAGATTTATTGTTGGACGTTGAGGCAACGCAATGACCACGTAGTCGCTTCGACGCAGTCGTGAACCTGTTTTGGTTCTGCGTCGGCTTTACGTCCAGTTTGCGTTAGCGCCTCGACGCAAGGTTACGCATTTTTGGGAGACGCAAGGGCGGTACACAAGGACGTAATGGGTCCGTAAACCCCCTTGCGTGGCGTCAACGTCCAACCATAACTCTTCGTTAAGTAAGTATACGAATGAATTAGAAGCCATTTCTATTGGACATGAGTGTTATTAAACTGATGTTCTATTTGATATGATTCTATGTTTCATGGAAAATCTGTGAAATGTATCCCAGAGATGAGGACATTTCACAGATTTAATTTTAATACAATTTTAACAAAATAGGGTTATACAATTTGTTTTGAAATAGCAACATTAGGAGTTGCAATAATTTAGTAGAATTAGCAATCATTAAATAGCAGGACACATGGAAACAATGTAGGAAATTTGCTCTTTTAAATGATGAACATTAGCCAGGTAAGTCTTGAATTGCGATTACTCTGCACTTCATAAATTATACCTTAAACTTCTATTTAATTATAATAATATTCAGGTTCCACAAGCGGAACAGGGAAAAGATGAGCCTAATCAAACTCAGTATTTTTTGGGGGGGAAGTTAAAACGTGGACGAAAGCCGTCTCAAGTAGTATTTTGAATATTAACTCTGAAACCAAAAATAAGCAAAAAAAAAAAAAAGGAAGACTGCACCAAACTGCCATCTGCATTACCGTTCTCCTGGTTGGAAAACAGCCTACTTGCACTGGAGACCGTCTTGCCGATGTCGGCCAGGGAGCGCAGGTTGGACTTCTTGGTCTGATGGCGATGTTTCCTCAGCAGCGTGTACGTCACCTTCTCCTTAAGCTCCGCCTTCAGCATGTTGTTGGCCACCTGGTTGTCCGTGATCATCTCTACGCGAGGGTTAGGGAAGGAGAGATTAAGGTTGTTTGTTTTTAAGAAAAGAAAAGCTGTAACTTCAACATAGTGAACGATACTAATAACACGCATAAAGACACAAAGACGCTCCTAGTTCGTTTAGGGAGAACATACAATGACCACGCATGTGACAATGACAACACGTGTAGGGATCTGATCTTCAGACAGCTGCTTAAGGGCTTTCGCAAGATGTTGTCTACAAGTGGGGGGATATCGCTTTTGTGTCAACATTTTTCAAGGGGAATAAGTGGACGATAAAACAGCATCTTGAGAAAACACGTCATCCCAGAGACTATTAGCGTTGGCTGATCTGAGTGAGGGATAGACTGCAGTGCTCGGGGGACATGAGCAGGGGAGCGTCCATAAAGTTGTGGACGGTCAAATCAAAAGGCCTATTTTTAAAATCAAGGTCAGGAGACTGAACGCTGAAAGATAGAAGCCTCGAGGAAAATCCTTCCCCCCTCTCTTTCTCCCTCTCTCTCTCCCTCTCTCTCTCCCCCTCTCTCCCTCTCTCTCTCTCTCTCTCTCTCTCTCTCTCTCTCTCTCTCTCTCTCTCTCTCTCTCTCTCTCTCTCTCTCTCTCTCTCTCTCTCTCTCTCTCTCTCTCTCTCTCTCCTCTCTCTCTCTCTCTCTCTCCTCTCTCTCTCTCTCTCTCTCTCTCTCTCTCTCTCTCTCTCTCTCTCTCTCTCTCTCCCTCCCTCTCCTTCTCTCTCTCCCTCTCTCTCTCCCCCTCTCTCCCTCTCTCCCTCTCTCTCTCTCTTCTTGTTCACTGTCTGTCTTTCACTGTCTGTCTGCCCCCTCTCACTCTCTCTCTTTGTTTCTCTCGCTCTTTCTATCGCTGTCTATCTGTATCTCTCTCTCTCTCGCTCTCTTTCACTCTTTGCCGCTCCATGTCTGCCTGTCTCCCCCCCCCCCCCCCCCCTAACTCTTCTTCTCTTTCCCGTCCACCACAGAACCAGTGCAGCGGATGGCTGTCTATTGAGAGTTGGCCTGGAAGCAAAGGGGGCCAACTCCCAGCGTAGCCCGCTACTGTGTGAGGCCCTGGGCCAATTACTTTACGTTACTGTCCTCTGATGATAGCCGCTCCTGCTAACCCTCCTGCCGTCCCACGCAGCGAGGTGAAACCCCCATGAAAGGGTTGTTAATGGAGTCCACCTACAGGGGACTGCTTGTTCCTATTTGTTTTTGGGGGGGGGGGGGGGGAGGCGTAATGTATTCAAAGTTTTATTCTAATATTGGCGCATGTAATGTAGTACATGTTGTCATATTTGTGTGCAGTATGATCGTGATATAGGTTTAGCTTAACTCCAATTAATCCCAGACTTCGCTTTTTCTGCGGGAGTATATTACACAACTTCTTTGGTGGATGGTATGGAGTAAGATTGAACATATTAATGCATAGTAAATGTCCTCAAAATGTCATAAAAAGTAATGAAAGAGGTGAGTTAATATCAATAAATGAATGTCCATCATAAATGGATTTATGGCGCTAAATCCATAAACTTTTCCACACTTAGATTACAATGTGTGGTAATGGTTTACTGACAAAGAGCCAGGCTTCTATCCAATGTTGCGGGTTGGCCCAGGCTTACAACAAAGGCAGAGGGGGTCATTGCATAGGACAGGCATTCATCCGTAAACAAGTGATTTTCACTGAACCATTAGAGACGGTGACTTGTTGTGAACGTTTACAAGTCATTAAGTGAGTATTCTATATGAAACAGTACCGGTTTCAAGGTGTTGAATTTGTCAACTTTTACCATTTGTCCAGGGGACTTTAAAGGATGTTTGTACTTACTTCCAACTATGTTTAATATCTAATATGCAAAGTTGAATGATCAACAACAATAGTATACAGTAACGTTTTTGATGCGACTCCACCCTGTCACAAATCCATGACAACGGTACTTCCCAAACACATGTGTCTTATACCCTGTGTGGGGTCACCTCATATACGGGGTTGCACTTGACAACTGAATGACACGCTATAGATCAACTCTCCAAACTGCTAGAAATGATCCACGGCTGATGTGTTACAAGCTCCACAACACCGCCACCAGTCGTGTGCCTGTTTCTTCGGCCCAGCCGTGGTCCAGGAAGAGAGAGTATGATCTTACCAACCACCTGGGACAGTGTGGACGCCTCCATGTCCAGCATGACGGTGCCCTTCTCGATGCACGTGCGCAGCTCCATCAGGCTGTGGAGGGACAGCGTTGGCCACGTGGGGCTTGCTCCAACGTTCTCCACCCTTCTCCACCTTCTCCTCGAACTTGATCCACCTGGACGAGGGATGATAAGGGGGGGGACGAGGTTTGTGAGGCTACCCCCGGATGAGACGAGGCGTGACAGCGTAGCGTCTTCAACGACAATTGACACATCTGAGTTAAGTTTTGGAGTTTTGTTATATTTTCATTTTATGGTCACATTTTGTGAAAGTAATAGGTTTTTTATTTTAGTTGATGCGATACTGGCTTTTTTTTTTATAAGTGTTTGGCTCCTGAATGTATGAGCAGTTTTGATGATAGCATGGTATCTAAATGCATATCATCATGATTGAGTATTTGTGAGAAGTTAATGGTTTTAATGTGTATGTTTTTTAAAACTAGAAAGGTCAGTGTAGGTCAGTGGCCTGACCCACAGACAAGGGGATCAACGATCATTTCTTAACCCCAGAGGTATCCATGAGACACAATCGAAATCACATTCAAACCAATGCAAACGTATTTCCGGCCAAAGTTTGACCTCTGTGATGAGTTTTGGGTTGTTGTGACACAAAGAAACGCAAAAATCACTGAGTAAATCCACTGTCTGGTGGTCGGACCAGAGTGTGTAAATTTGGGTGTAAACATGTCATCAATCTTGTTCCATGTAACCCTTAACAACGCCTCAGAGAGAACCAACAGACCTAAATCTCCCCAGAGCTGTAGAACCACGAAGGGTGCGTGCAAGTTGTCGATTCTGCAGGGAAGTGGACTTCCACTTGGCAAGGCTTAAGAGAGACGAGTCTTTTGTCTGTTTGCCAGTAGAAGCTAGTCTCTTTGGTTAACGTTGCACAACATATTAATTGTAGTCATGGGTCGACGGCGGATGAATAAAAAGATTGTCTACTGCTCTGGGTATCTGTGGGTATCTGTATGACTGTTGCAAAATCATCAACACCTGAAGGAACAAGTGCAATAACTGTTCAAGTTTATGGGGTGTGTGTTTCTGACAACAATGGAACAGCAGAAGTCCCAGAACACCTATTCTGTAAGGGGAAGCAGCTGCCTAGCAGTTCCTCTCTGACAAGATAATTAGCAGTGGCAGTTAGTCACCTAGCTTGGCCTCAACATGTAAAGATCACCGAGTGGATCGCTGTGTACTCCATCTTGCCTGTACTCTTTAGTGGACATATATAGGCGCTTTAAAAAGGGACAGCTTTAATGAACAGTAATGAAATCTTCGACCGGTGGAATGCGGAAACGCAAGACTTGAATGACGGGCATACAATGACCGCCACAGAGCCCCTTCTGGCCGGCCACTCGCTGTATGCCAGCATGGTTGTTTTGTTCTTTGCCCATGTTGGCTGTGAAGGCCGGGGACTCTGGCAGCCGGCCAGCAGCACTGCCCAGTGCTGGGGATGAGATCTTTCATTCATTGAGGGGGTCGTGGGCTGGCCTTGGAGCCCGTGATGACACAACATTGCACGGCCTGTGAGTGTGTGAGTGAGTGCGTGTGAGTGTGTGTGTGAATGTGTGTGTGGGCCATCTTTCCAAACGGGAGGGGTTAGGAGGCTCTTTCTGGATTCACTTGTTTTGCCTCGCCCCCCCCACCCCCTCGTAATTTAACTTTAGCTGGTCGTTTTAAGAACTACCGTACTTTAACATTAATGGGCATGCTTGGATATTGACAACACAGATGGAGAAAAATATTGAATGAAATCCTAGACCGAATGATGCATGCTATCCTGGGGATTTGCTACAAGCTGTAACTCACTATTCCACTATTCCTTATCCTTTCACCTTTTCCGGTGACATTGAACACAGTTCCGTACATGAGCAGTGAGCGCTCTGTGAGCGCTGAACCCTACCTGGCCGTCTCCTTCCACTCCATCTCCTGGCCGTCCACGGAGAGCAGCTCGTCCAGCTCCGTGAAGAGCTGGGGAGGCGCGGGGCCATCGTCCTCCTCCCCGAGGATGAAGCGGATCCGCTCGGCCGCCGGCGAGACTGGGGACAGAGGGAAGATGCTGCGGGTCAGCGGCTGGCTCTGGGTCCCGTTGGCCAGCGGCGGCGGCGGCGGCGGCGGGAGCCGCAGCGGCTTGCCCCCGGGGGTCCCGTCCGCCCCGGGTCCGTCCGCCTTGCCCTCTGGGCCGTAGGAGGCGGGAGGGGAGGGGGGCGGAGGAGGTGGAGGGATCTTCACCCCGTCGCCCTGTCCCCTCTCCTCCTCCTCCTCCTCCTCCTCCTCCTTCTTCTTCCCGACTGCATCCTCTTCCTTCTCCTTGTCTTTCTCCGCCCGGTCGTTGTTGTTGTTTGACATCTCTGCCGCGCTCTGGCACCCCGCTTTTTCCTTTTTTTTCTCCCCCCCGGACCGTCCCGACGTGGGAGAGAGAGAGAGAGCGAGAGAGAGAGAAAGGGGTGGGGGAGGAAGGGTGGGGGGGGGGGGGGGGGGGGGGGGGGGGGAGGATGGGATGGGTGTGGAGCGGCTGTGGGGTGTAAGGAGGGAGGGTGGGTAGGAGTGGGGTCGGCGGGGTGAGGTCGGGTGTCGATAAGGCCTTTGGCAAAGCGAGGAGGTCCCTTCTTCTGCACGGCGGCGGCGTATCAAGCGGACAGCAGCTGATGAGGACCCATTAGAGAGCCCACGGCGAGAGTGAGGAGCCGATGCCCCGGGCGCTGCCTCTCCAGCAGTATGTGTACCAGGTGGGAGGGGAAGGGGAGGGGAGGGGGGAGGATAAAGGGGGTTCAGGGGGTCCCCCTCAGTGGCTGTGTCCCCACTGCTTGAGCCTCCAAAGCCCCCTCCTCATCCACCTCCTCCTCGTCCGTCCGTCCCCCCACATTTCCTCTGCTGTTCACCCAGAGCTCTCTCCCCATTGGTTCCCCGGTCGTTGGCACGGTTCCCCTGGAGCCCCCCCCCCCATTAACAATTAAGAATGGGTTCACAAACCGGGGCCTATTCTTTTACGTAAGAGGCTGTGCTTTCCTGCTCATTTGAATATCAAGCCCGGTGCCCCCCCCCCCCCCCCCCCAACGGGGGGCCGCGCGGAAACGCAGAGGCATCGATGGCTATTTAAACAAAGGGTCTCCAAACGAGTGGAGTCTGAGCTGCAACGTATCCTCTTAACTCGTTGGGCAGGCATTGACGCAACCAAAGCGTATTTGTACCAACTGTTGTTTTGAGTTTCTGCACAGACACACACACACACACACACACACACACACACACACACACACACACACACACACACACACACACACACACACACACACACACACACACACACACACACACACACACACATACATGCAAAGTCAAAGCCAAGTCAACACACCCATAAACGCAAACATAAACACCCAATTTACATTATAGTATTCCTGTGAGAAAGATCCTAACTGGTATTGAGTCCAGGTGATTCAACCTCCTTATCCCCCCCCCCCCTACAGCGTATAATCACAACAAACACGGTGGTCCTACAGAAGCACGCTATGTAGGGTACACATTATAGATTACGAGGGATTAACACCAGTCGCTTCTTAACAGCAGTCGGGTTTTACTGCGGTGAGGAATGACTTAATGCACCTGAAACACCCGTCATTTAGTCTCAGTGGCGGTGGTGGTTGTGAAAAAGCCTTTAATGAGCGGGCCCTCCCTCCAGGAAACCTCCAGCCCTCCGCACAAACTCCCATATAGGTCCTACCGGCCACCCAGTGCCCCCGCTGGGTCCCATGACACCACCCAAATGAGGTTGCATAACCAGTGGGGCGTGTTGCTTCATCAGTTCAAATGAGGCGGTGCAGAATGATCTATTAATGTGTCCCTGCGTGACAACAGTCACAACTTGGACAGCTCAAAGCCACAGATGAATCTGACTATGTTCCTGTTCCACTGCTCACTTTTCCGCAATGTTAAAGTCTACTGACAACTGACTACTGTAAAATGACACTTCATACCCTCACCGTAAATCATTCGCAACGAATAATTCATCCATTGCATGAATACATGCATCATAATAATTCTACAAAGGAGTTTAAGGATACAAATTCCTGTGTGTATGTGCTTAAACTCAAAGTTCTACTGCCGAGTGGCAGTAATGTTCACAGTAGAACGGTATCTAAAACATCAAGTATCTCATTGAATGGTCGACATTTCCAATGGACAGATGTCCCCAGATTTCCCCCATAACTATACAGATTTAATGTCATGATAGTCAGTCGTACGCTGAGCAATAACATGACATTACCTGTGAACTTAGTGAGCCATTCAGCGTGTCAGCAGTGCTAACAGGCAGCGAGTCAGCACAGCAAAGACAATTTATGTCTCCCAAGGTACGAAGAACAGCTTGTAGGGGGGGGTGGATCGGTACACACACACACACGCGCACACACACACGCACACCCCCACACGCACACACGCACACGCACACTCACACAGTCACACACACAGTCATACACACAGTCACACACACACACACACACCCACACACATGCACACACACACACACACACACACACACACACACACCGCACACACACACGCACACGCACACACACACACACACACACGCACACACACACACACACACACACACGCGCACACACACACGCACACACACACACACGCCCACACACACACCCACACACGCACACACACGCACACGCGCACACACACACACACACACACGGCACACACACACACGCACACACACAAACACACACGCACGCACACACGCACACACAGTCACACACACAGTCACACACACAGTCCCACACACCAGATTGCTAGGTGCAAGTGGCGG